>JANHGN010006356.1:0-37948 GCA_024605025.1 Megaceryle maxima | reverse complement strand
AAAAAAAAAAAAAAAAAAAAAAAAAAAAAAAAAAAAAAAAAATCCCTTTGGCTTCTCGAAAGCATAATTACCACATTGTTGGTCTGTGTCTGTACTGGAGGAATATGAACCACATCCAGTCCTTCTCCAGCCCTCCCCCTCTCTTACTACCAGTCACCAACACACCCGGGCAGTGGGACTTGCTACATTAAAAAAAAAAAAAAAAAAAGCCAAACCAACCCAGCACACACACAAAACCCCGGAGCTTATGTTTGCCTTAAAAAGGTGACCCGGCAGCCCCCGGGGTCCATGTTGTGTTGTGATACGATGCTCACCCTCTCCTCCGAGAGAGGAGCCGGGGCTGTACAAGTCTGCTGACCTCGGAATGATCCCTCTTGCCTATGAATTATTGATGAGATATGAGCTCTGATTTCTCTTTTCAGTATGCAAACCCCATTATACTGTTAAAATGGCGATTTAATCGTTTAGAATAGCTTCGCTTTTTTTCCAACTCATTTGTGCCCCTTCCTTTTCATTTAATTCTCTTAATTAAATCCTTTAACAGATTTTAATCACTTTTTGTTGAATAAAATAAGACATCATACACATCTGTAACTAGGTTACCTTGGCGAAGTTTGTTTTTGTTGGGATTTCTTTGTTTTGGTTTTGGTTTTAGTTTGATCTGCTGGCTTTTGGGGTTGAGTGTAAAACTTGGCTAGAATGGAATTTTATTTTGTTTTATGCCGCACCCAGTGAGCAAAGAAGGTCTAAAATGCACAAAAGCTTATAAAAATCAAATCCCCCCAAAAGGAGAGAAATAATAACTAAATCCATGACATTCAAGATGGCCTGACAACGGCATTACAAGATCGAGCTGCCTTTTGCATCAAGGCGCTCCCCAAACCTCTCTGTGCGGCTCACAACTGCACCACCCCGCCCCCCCCAGTCCATTGCTGAACGAACCTGGGAACTAAATGGGTATTTTACGTGTGAAATTTCATATTTTTTCGCCTTTTAGCAGCAGCCTGGGCATGGCGGTCTGGAACACACCTTGGCACAGGGCCCTGGGGAGATGCTCCAAAAAGCAGCTTGAAGGGGGGGCTGTAATTAATACAGATGCTGAGCTCGGCTTTTCCAGTCTGTGAAGCCTGGGCTGGCTCTTGGGTGAGAAATAACTGCTTTTGGGGTTGGTTGGGTTGGTCTGGTTTGGTTTTTTCCTTTCAAAGCACCAGCGAGATTTATATACTGTTTACTAACTGAAATAGGAAACCTTCAGGGATGGGGAAAGGCAAAAGAGACAGGACACTGGGGGTAAAAAAGGCAAAAGTGGGTCTGGTTGAACCCATTGTTACTAAGTGGGAGATGCTGTGAGCCAGGTGAGCTCACGATGAGGCTCTTCCAGGCTGTGGTAGACTCTGAACATTTGAGGCAAACAGCCCCAACCACCCAGGCCACCATTGGAGTGTTCTTATATCAGAGATTTTCCCATCTGTACCCAGAGTCATGACATACAGGTCTGCACAATTACAGGTTAAAAAACAAACAAACCATCACAAAACCCAAATAAATAATTAAAATAAAAAATCCCAACGAAACAAACAAACAAACAAACCACAACAACAAAAAAAAACCAAATGAGCTTTTCCATCCTAATCATGTCCTAGACATTTTCCATACTCTTAGATCCCATATTAAAGCATTTCATATTTGTTCTGTCTTCTACAGCTGCAGAAGAACTAATCATCCCGTGTCTGATGTATGCCATTAAAGTGAGAGAAGTGGTGAAAAATGCAAAGGAAAATCCCCGCCTACCTGCACGGTCAGAGCTCCGTTTTCCTGTTTACTCTCCTTATACTTCCTTTTTACCAGCAACAGGGAGATTTTTTTTTCTTTAAAGGATGAGGGGCGGGGGGGGGAAGCCTGTGTTGTGCTAAGCCTGTGACCCCTTCCAGGCTTTAAAATGGTAGCCAGTTATACCTCTCTCTACGCCTCACAGGAAACAGGAGGTTAACATCATGTAGGAAAAAATAAGAACAAATAACACACAACCCTCCCTAAAATCCAGCTTGTAAAAAACAAAATTAAGCTAAATTACAAAAATCATGTTAGATGCTGCAGGTAGAAAGTAGTTCTCATGGACAGAGAGGACAGGGTTTCTTGTGAGCAATATAAAGGAGAGGGAAGAATAATTTTATTATTCCAGCAATAAAATCCAGTCCCTGCTCCTTTGCTGTGACACAGGCCCGGTGCCACCTATGTGCTGGGGATGCTCAAATCAAGGGGCAAGCTCAGAGTTGTTATCTGTTGTGACCCAAACAGGCATCTCCTTCTCACTGCAAAGTCCTGTAGCTAAACTGCATTGCAAATTCATCTTACTCTGGTTATCCTGGTTTGCTTTTTCCCCTCGAAATAACGTGCTGTGTACACCAGGAGATTAGAAATGGTGGTACAGAATAATAAACAAAAAAAACCCCACCTTTCTTGTGCCTCTTGTGATTGGAATGGATTTGGAAGGAAAGTTTGCCTGGGACTATAGAAAAGACAAACACCTTGGAGTGGAGCTGTGGGGATGGGACGGTGATGCAGATGATGGATAGGGAAGAGGTGGATGGATGGATCTATGGATACATGGGTGGATGGATCTACTGTGGAAACACGGTGTTTGTGGGTACATGAGTTCAATGAATTACATTTTCAGGCATACATTAAGGAGGAGGGATGTCACTTTTCTTGCCTAAATAGCTTGTTATCATTTGACTCAGTAGAAATTATTTCTAGTCACCAGTACAGATCAGAAGGGCAAAGGATTAGGAGGCCATCCCCTGGTCGAAGCCCCACACGATCACACACCTCTCCTCACATCTCCTCTTCTCCAAGCGTTACTAACCTCGTGTAGACAAACCCACTTCAGCCTGTCATGTTTGTGTGGCTGAATTCACCTTTAAAGACCATGCCGTCGAAGCCCTTTAGGATCCCGTAAAGTATCTTTATTATCAACTGAAAAACAGGCGTCCAGCTTGCACAGAGATTAGGGAGAAGCTCTTCTGCATAAACACAGCTTGCTGAATAGGAAAGGCTCCCTACACCCTCCTTCCCTTCCTTGAATTTCCAGCTTTTGCATTTGTGTTTACAGGTTTTCAGAGCAGAGGTTTTTCAGGATTGCACTGGCCACCCTCTGACTGCTCAGGGAGAAGCCAGAAGTTCAGACGATGATAGCAAAGATATTAGGAGACACATGGAGCAGGACAGGAAAAACAGCCCAAGGAAGGAAAAGCAATCTCCAAAGTGTGCTAAAGGGGGGACATTCTGCTTTGTGTAAAAGAGACGGACATGTGTCCACCAAATGTTGTCTTACCGTAAAAAAAAAAAGGGGAGGGGGGTGGAAGAAGAAGCTTGTGACTGCTCCAAATTCTAGAAACCCCCTCCAGTATCTCCTCTTTGAACCATTTTTCCTTTTTTTTAAGGAGCGAGGACGGGGGGTGGGAAGAGATGTGAGTTAGTTCAGGTGTGGACAAAGCGTCTCCCCACCTCTGCTGCAGATGTGGTGACTTGGCTTTCAAAAAAAAAAAAGGTTGTTTTGTGGTCTGCTCCTTTGGTTGGTTGTTTTGGTTTGTTTGGTTTGTTTTGGGGTTTTGTTTGTTTTTTTTTTTTTAATCCATTTTGCTGTATCTGCCCTATTTGGCTTCATGATTTTGCTCTATCTGCGCAACCGCGGAGCCAGAGCCTCCGGCCGGGACCACCTGCCCGCTCCACCCCGGAGCAGGGGCCGCAGCCCCCGCCGCAGCCCCGAGCCCCCGAGCCATGGCTCTGCTCTCCTGCCCTTCCCCGCTAACTTGTTTATTTTCCCAAAGAAAAAGGCTGCTGCCTGCCTTTTCCAGACTGCTGTCACCCTTAGGGGGGGTAGAGGAAAATCTGTGAGATACCGGTGGGTTCAATAAGGTTTGGAGGGTCCGTATGCAAACTGCAGCCTCTCTGATTATTTTTCTGTAGCACTTCAAGACAGGCTGGAGACATAACAGCGGGCATTTGGTGTCTCCATATGGTAGAAACGAACTACGGAAATATGAAGACACTCGTTCGTATCACTGGGGAAAAAAAAAAAAAGCCAAAAGAAAAGCGCACCCTGGGAAAAAAAAAAAAAAAAAAACAACCACCCCCCCCCCCCCCCCACTGTGCCCCTCACACATTTTACTGGGAGAAAAACTCATGCTATTAAAAAAAAATCTGACCACTTCAAAAGCTGTTTGACATCACATGATAGCATGTGCTACCAAAAAAAAAAGATCCTGTATCTGTTTGCCAGTCAGTGAACTCTGCCATTCATGTCACACATTTAGCCTTCGGAACACCCAAAAGACAGCCTAATTTAAGTCCAACTTCAGGAGATTAATTAAGAATAAAATGCACTGGGTGAATGTCACTCCTTTGGATTCACCAAAGGAATGTGGAGCAGCCAAACTCAGAAGATAACAAGGTCTTCATCTCCAACCACTGATGGGTCAGAAAATATCCATATTCTCCTGGAAAGTTGTGAACTGCTAAGCAAAGAGACCCAAGCAAATCTCAGGAGGACAAGGCTGGCTGTGACCAAAAGACTCCATGGTCACTAATACAGGGATTCACAACATGAAAGCCACACCATGACCACCATCTGCAATAAGAACTGAGACTTCACTTTTGACTGAGGTTTCTGCATCACAAACGCTGGTTTATGGACCTAATATCTGGAAAAAAAGTGGAGTTCAGATTCTGCCCCTTCCAGTCAACAACCACAGAAAAGCAAGGACAGCAAGGGATCTCTGGGGATCACCTTGTCCAACCTTCCTGCTCCAACAGGGTCACCCAGAGCAGGATGCCCAGGATTGCATTGTCCGGGCAGGTTTGGAATCTTTCCAGAGAAGGAGACTCCACAACCTCTCTAGGTAGTCTGGGCCAGGCTCTGGCATCCTTACAGCAAAGAAATTTCTCCTCACATCCAAATGGAACCTCCTAGGTTCCAATTTGTGCCTGTTGCCCCTTGTCCCACACTGGGCATTACTGAAAAGAGCTTGGCACCATCTTCTTGCTTTAGATATTGATAAACATTGATAGAAAAAGAACCCAAAAGGCAATCCACTTCTTTTGCCAGTTTTAAGGTTGCTCTATAAGTACCAGGGGGTGGACAACCCTCCTGGCTGAGAAATCCAGCTTCAGTCTAGAAACTACCGATGCTAGGTAAAGAGATGCCCAAATGGAATCCAGTCTGCTGAACAACGACTTAATCAACTGAGAGATGTGGCTTGCAGGTGTCCAAGCTGATGTACTTGTTGACACTACCCACCCTCTCTGTGTGCAGATTTGTCCTCGCTGTTCTTGGAAAAGATCTTGACTTTGAGGCTGAGGAACATCACCTTCACCCTTCAAAGAGAGCAATGGCTCTGATCTTAAAAAAGCTTTCCCCAGGGTTACTTCCATTAGAAGTTAAGTTTTGCAGATACGGGTCTAAATATTGAAGTTAGCTCCATGTACCAGAAAAGCAATGCAAGGTCGCTGAAGAAGAACAGGAAGCCATCTAGAAATAGGAAGAGAGGATGACACAACACATTGAAGTAGTAACACAGCACAAAATGTTCAGTCTGATTTTTTTACCACTGACTGTAACCAGCTGCTGTTTTCGAAGATGAATAATCCTATCACGTCAGGACACAGACAGAGGCGGACGCTTGGTATCTCTGGGCTTTTTAAGTTTCCCTTGAAAACGATGCAGGCTGTGAGGAACAGGCACTCTGCAGAAGAGGGGCACAGAACTGAGCAGAGGGAGTCCCTTGGCGCTGGCTGCTGCAGGCAGGAAGGAAGGAAGGATGGAGCAGACACTCTCAGCGACAAGAGTCAGGGCATGGAGCATGTGGTAAAATGGAAGTTTGCCATTCTAGAGTCCAATGTGAAGAGCAGGACAGAAGGGGAAGGGGATGCTCTGCAGGAGCCAAGGTGCCACTTTCAGTGTTCCCAGCCTGGGGCATGGGGAAGGTGTCCCCCAGCACAGCTGAAAGAGAATCAGGTGACACCATCCCCATCAGCAGATTTGAAAGAAGCACATTTCTTACTGTTAAATAGGAATAGGTACGGAGAGGCCACCAAGAAAAGGCTCTAGGCACCGTCAGGGCTACACTGAAAGAAGACACATTAAAAGACAATACAATTTGTGCCCGAAGAGCTATCCTGCAAGCAAACCTGCCTTGCCAAGTGTAGGTGGCTCCAAATGAAAGCAAAGAGCAGTTTCTCACCTTAGCATCAATGTGAATCCCAGAATGATGGGGATTGGAAGGAAGGTCTGGAGATCTTGCCCAACCTCTCTGTTCCAGCAGGGCCACCCAAGAGCAGGCTGCCCAGGATCACATCCAGAGAAGGAGACTCCACAACCTCTCTGGGCAGCCTCACAGGAAAGAAACTTTACCTCTTGTTCAGATGGAACCTCCTGGGTTCCAGTTTGTGCCAGTTGCCCTTTGTCCTGTCACTGAGCACCACTGACAAGAGTCTGGACCCATCCTCTTGACCCTTACCCTTGAGATATTAATGAACATTGAGAAGATCCCCTCTGAGTGTTCTCTTCTCCAGGCTAAACAGCCCCAGGTCTCTCAGCCTTTCATTGGCACAGAGATGCTCCAGTCCCTTCAGCATCTTCATAGCCTCCACTGGATGTCTCTCCAGTAGTTTCCTGTCTCTCTTGAGCTGGAGAGCCCAGAACTGGACACAAAACTCCAGATGTGACCTCCCTCGAGCAGAGTAGAGGGAGAGGAGAATCTCCCTCAACTTTCTGGTAACACTTTTCTCAATGCACCCGTATTAATGACACCCATTAAATCTAGGTACCTTTAGAAAAAAATGTGTATTTTCCTTACAGCACTGAAAAATCTGTCCGGAAGAGTTCCTGAAAGACCTTTACTCTCCAAAACAAGAATAAGAAATTGCCAGAGAGCTTCACCCCATGTCTCCCAACAAGGGGCTAACACTCTCAGATGTGTCACCACTTCTCAATCATGGCTCGGAAGCTATGCTGATGAAAAAAAAGTTCTCTGAAACCAATAAAAACTATCAGAACCATCTCCTCAGGCTTCATCTGAAGGTTGCTGAAAACAAAGCTGAAAACATTCCACAGATTTTTATTTATTGGCATATAGCCATTAGGCAGCACAGCACACTGTTAAACCCAGGAAAGAGCCATGTTAATAAAAAGAAAATTTCAGAATGACTCCTCAGCAGACACGGTCACAAAGCTCCCTTCACTGTTCTGCGACTTCTCTGACCATGCTGGGTACATTGGATGTCCAGACTAAGCGCTGATGCGCACAAATACTCTTTTCTCACATGACAGAAAAAACAGGAATAGTTTTTGATGACAGAGTGAACATCTTTGCATGACTCCAGGTTAGGGTTGCAGGTCCACAAGGAGTGGTGAGGCTCAGCTGCTTGCCCATGTTGCTATCCCATGGGCATGTGGATTCATCTGATGTCTGCTGTCACATGCTAATGCTTATGTGTGTCAGCATCCTGAATAAGTTTCTGGCTTTAGCTATAAAACAGCCTGAACTGGGAAAAACCCTGCTCCGAGCTCAGGGAGTGCAGGGATGGAAGAGTTGAACCACATTACCCACCACATCCTTCACGTCCCCGCTGAGCTCACACTGCCCGAGGTGCCTCTCAACCTGCCAAAGTGCAGATCCTGCCCCTCTCCAATCATCTTGATCCGGCCCTTGACCAAGAAGGCAAATGGAAAACCTTTTGGTGACTTCCAGCTGATCTTGGCTGGGAATGAGTGACTCACAAAGGAAAAAATTCACTGCCGAACCCTTTGCAATCAAAGGTCAAGCAAAGCTCACACTGGGACCTGTGGATGAAGCTTTCCACCGTCTCACTAGCAATGGCCCGGGCGCCAGGCTCCTTACTCCATCCTTGTTTTTGTTTAGGGAGATTTGGAGGCTATAAATATTGTTACCCATCTGGCCAGACACGTCTGAGTGGAAAATCCATCTCACTGAAGGTATGTGGCTACCGGAGAGAGGAGTCATCGCCTCTGCCTCTGGCCAGCCCACAGCAGCTCCTGGTGCTCACCGGCCTTCCCACGCCACTTTTGGGTGTTGAGCCCCATCAATCTGCAAAGCTGCACTGTCATTGTGGAAGATGGTTTCCCCTGTTTCTGTACAGTGCACAGTCTTTATAAGGCTCAGCTTATTTTCCGTTTTTTTTTCTCATTTACTCCACATGTGCAATGATCCCTCTCATTCTGTGTGCCAAGCTCTAACTTTCTCCATTATACTTCCTCTTCCGCAAATATTGTTTCACTCATAGACTTGTAGCCTGTCTCTCCAAGTTGCACGATCTTCTGGAATTTGCCACCTTTGTGTGGAGGCCATTTCTTCCAAAATACAAATGTCTACAAAAGCACGGACTGCTCACGACAGGGACAAGGGAAGGGATCGCATGTGCAGGCAGAACAACTGAGACCGTCCCGTCATCTTCTCTTGCATTCGGTCAGATGATTAAAACCAAGCTGCTGGAATAAAACCAAGCTCTGGAAAATGCCCAAACTTCATATTTCAATAGGAAAAAGTTATCTACTTCAATAGAAAAACAAGAACAACATGCCAGCATTTTTCCAGCCAAGTTTCATATACTTAAAAGGACTGTAAGATATTTCTTCTACTGGTGTTTTGTTTGGGGGGTGGGAAGGAGAGGTGTTCCCCCCTTCTTTGTTCACACTGAGTCAGAAAAGTTGCTTTGTTCACACCAAAACCACAGTAATGACAGAAGGCAAACAAACACAAGACACGATTCCTCCTGCACTCACTGAGGGTTTAACACTTCAAAGGAACAAACTCTTCAAAACCTTCCTAATGCTGTTTACTGTAACTTAGCACTGCTGGCTGTATGTACATCTGTCCAAGATACAGAAGAGCTGCCTAAAAATGCATCATAACTATTTCTGACTTTTAGAACCAGATGCCTAGACACTAAATTCCTCTCAAAAAATCCCTATTCAACATCAGTAAGAGGAAGAGTGCAAAAGGTCTCAAACCTGAACGTCATGACAAAACAGGATGCAACGCAAGTTTGCAGATGACACCAAGCTGAGTGATCAGGCTGAGATGCCTGAGGGATGGAAACAATCTAGAGGGACCTGGACAAGCTTGAGAAGTGTACCTGTGTGAAACTCCTGATGTTCAACAAGGTCAAGTGCAAGGTCCTGCATCTGGATTAGTGCAACCCCTGGTATCAGCACAGGCTGGGGGATGAATGGATTGTAATCAGCCCTGCAGAGAAGGACTTGGGGGTGCTCATGGATGAAAAGCTGGACATGAGCTGGCACCGTGCACTTGCAGCCCAGAAGTCAATTGCATCCTGGTCTTCATTCAAAGTAGTGTGGGCAGCAGGTTGAGGGAGGGGATTCTTCCCCTCTGGTGAGGCCCACCTGCAGTGCTGGATCCAGCTTTGGAGTCCTTAGCACAGGAGAGACAGTGGAGTTGGAACAGATGAACTGTTGGAGTAGGGCCAGAGGAGGCCACAGCAATCATCTGAGAGCTGGAACCACTCTGCTGTGAGGCCAGGCTGAGAGAGTTGGGGCTGCTCAGCCTGAAGAAGACTCTGGGGAGACCTTGTGGACTTTCAATACTTAAAGGGGCCTGTCGACAGACTTTTTAGCAGGGCCTGTTGTGACAGGACAAGGGATTATGGTTTTAAACTAAAAGACAGAGATTTAGACCAGAGAGAAGAAAGAAATGTTTTGCACTGAGGGTGATGAGATTGTCCCAGATTGCCCAGAGAGGTGGTCAATGCCTCATCCCTGGCAACATTCCAGATGAGGTTGAACAGGACCCTGAGCAACCTGCCTTAGTTGCAGATGGCCCTGCTTAGTGAAGGGGCATCGCACTACAAGACCTTTAAGGATCCCTTCCAGTCCATTCTGTAATTCAGTGATACTATGAATTGCAAGTAAAGGGATTTAGGAACAAGTGTAAGACAGGACAAAGCACAGAGATTGCTGCCCTAGTACACAAACAGATGAAGAAACAAATGTTTTGCATCTGATTAAAGTGGTGGATGTGTGGCTGTAATGTAAAAAGCCTTATTAAGAGATTCTAGATAGTGCTAGATCTGTAAAACTTACTAAGAAGAAATTCTCCTCCCTTCACAGAAATACCTTACAAAGCAATCGCAGGATTTAATACTATGTTTAAGGAAGGCAGTGCCAGGGAAGAAATCAAAGAACTGCTATTTTGTTTGACATCACAGTAAGTTTAGAGCACTGATGTTTGCACTTCTAATTTTGCATTCAGTTGTTCCATTAGATTTTGAGGTGGTTCTTCTGCTGAATATTCTAACAGGAATTCCCCAGATTTTGGGGAAGGAAGTAAAGTTTGCAAGATCCATAATCACCTCGCAATAGTTGCTGAAAATTTACAAATATAAAAAAACCCAAACAACCCACCCTGTTTTGTTTCATTGGGTTTTTTTTGTTTGTTGTTGTTTGTTTTGTTTTCCCCGCCAATGTCAGGATAGACATTGAAGATATCCCAGAAACAAACCTGGTGCAGCAGTTAGGCACTCTGAAAGCTCGGTCTACTCATCAGTCATTCCTCAAGGCTTAATCCACAGAAATCTGAGCAGATTTAGGTTTCCAAGCCTTTTCTCACCCAATGTGAGACTTCATCTCCACCTGAAGGAGGAACTTTGGAATATATGTTCATAGAAGTGATGGACTCACAACACTTTCATTATAGTAACGTACACTCAGAGTATATACCACCTTCATCTAAGAATCTCACAACTCCATTGCTCAGTCAGAACTATTTCTGCATCTTGAACACTTTGGAGACAAGAGACTAATGAAATTCTTCATCTCATCAGTGATGACATAAGTCAACCATCGAATGAGTCACAGAATGGTTTCGGTTGGAAGCGATCTTGAGATCATCTTGTTCCTACTCCACTGCCATGGGCAGGGACACCTCCCACTAGACCAGGTTGCTCAAAGCCCGTCCAAACTGACCTTGAACACTTCTACGGATGGAGCATCCACAGCTTCCATGGACAACCTGTTCCTGTGTCTCACCACCCTCAGAATGAAGAACTTCTTAATTTCTAATCTAAATTTACCCTCTTCCAGTTTGAACCCATTACAAACCATTTGAACCATTGTATTATCATCATAAGCCCTTGTCAGAAGTCCTATCCTAGTTTTCTAGTAGGTCCTCTTCAGATACTGGAAAGCCACTATAAAAACTCCCTGGAACCTTCTTTTTTCCAGGCTGAACAACCCCAACTCCCTCAGCCTGTCCTCACAGAAGAGCTCTTCCAGCCCTTTGATCATCTTCATGGCCTTCCTTGGGACCCACTCCAACAGGTCCATATCTTGTTGAAGGTCCATGTCCTGAATGAATCTAACTTATTCTGAGTTCCCAAAGAGGATGTCAAGAATCTAGTTTATTTCATGTATTTAGCCCAAAGTTTTATTGTTTGAGTAAACAGAAAAGCTGATAGACCACATCCACACCCGGGCTCCTTCCCAGGCCAAGGACACACCAAGAGCAGCACATCTACTTAGACCTTGGAGCAGCGTGGCATGAATGCATTTGTGCACATAGGATACTTACTAAATGCATCAAGCATCTGATTTTTTTTTAAAATGCCTCCAAAAAGAGCCCTACATCTTCATTTAGGACCATTTCTATCATGAATTTCACAGTTCAAACCCTAGCACTTCACTTGCACAGGATAAATGGGGTTTATTTATTTTAATATTCCCCCTGCTTTTTTTTTTTTTTTTTTTTATGAGCCATAAAGTAGCTGGACAAAGTTCAAATATGAGTCTATGAATTTTAGTTCTCTGGGCAAAAAAAATAATTTCCCTACACCTACAGCCACTGGACTTAACACAGTTGCCAGTTTCAGAAAGTCAGCTTAATCTAAGAGTCCTCTAAATGTGGGCAAGAAGTACGTATTCCGAAAGACAGTGCATCATAATTATACGTTGGTACATGGCTTAGAGTTTATTTTATTGGTGAGACATCACAGAGTTTTATTTCAATAATGTGCTGTTTTATTTTTAAAGCAATTCTGGGCATGATGACATGTAGGGATTACTAGTAGGGGAGATCACCTTGCAGGTCATCCTTTTTCTTACAGGATTATATCATTCCTATTTTAAATCCTTCATCTACCCAGGCTTCCACATCAGAGTAAGAGTTTCATTACCTCACGATCTAGATGTACTGTGCTAACTGGCTTCTCAAAATTAAATCTTGACTTCCTTCTAACTCAGACTTTTAGCAGAATCACTCACAGCTTGAAAATAAATAAGAGCAAATACGTTCTTATCATCAGCACTTAGAGCTTGTCAATTAAATCTCAATGACCCTTTCTTATTTTTAATTGACAAATCTCTAAAGGCACATGCAATTACAGGGAAATAAGGAAAATATTTGTCACAGGCATTTCCCATCCTTTCCTCTTGGAATATACGATGTGAATGGCAGGTGTTGTAACTGTTCTTGTGCTACTCGTGCAGAAATTTGTACCTATAGACACACGTGGGTACACATACCTATACGCTAATTATACATACATATGACTATATATAAAAGTATATTTACACACATACACCTCCCCACACCTTCATCCTGAAGAGTACACTAAGGAGACAGGCATTTGCCATTTATCAGTCCTCAAACAGCAACTGTTCGTACAAACCCAGGCTCACATCTGCGTTTCAAAAGCCTGTAAATAACACGCCATTAACTTTTAATCCTCCCTTCCCTGCGCTGACACGTATTTTGTATTAAAATGAAAGTTATATAAGGTTGAATCGAGGTTGCTTTTTAATATTACATTAACGCTATTTACCATGTGCAGCGCTAATCCCCCTTTGAAAAAAGAGCATATTAGCAATTCCAAGAGCTTATGTTACCATAGCAATCGTCTATCACTGTGAAATATTTATATAATGTCTAACATTGCCACCATGCAACAGCCATCTTCTAAACTGTACTTCCTGCTTATGCTCAGCGTTACATTTCCTCTCCGCCCTGTGCAATGGAGCAGCACAAAGCACCTGGCCGCTGCCTGAATTCCACCATGCAACTCTGAAAAACCTCACGGTGAAGAGCAACCCACACCCACAGCACCTGCAGCTTCCATTCCTGCAGAGATGCTAAGGTCCAACACTCGGTTGGAACTTTGCACTGATGGCATACATCCAGCAAGCAGCTTATACCCTATTCAAGTCCCAAATATCTGGTATTAGTAACAGGTGACCTAGAATCAAAGACTTGTTTTGGCTGGAAGAGACTTTTAAAATCATCAAGTCCAACTGTTAACCCAGCATTGCCATGCCCACAACTAGACTGTGTCTTTCTGCACATCATCTATGTGCCTTTTAAATACCATCAGGCATGGGGACTCCACCACTCCCCTGGCCAGCCTCGGACAGGCCTTGACAACCCATTCAACGAAGACATTTTTCCTCATGTCCAACCTAAACATCCCCTGGTGCAACTTGAGGACATTTTCTCTTGTCCTATCACTTGGTTTCTTGGGAGAAGAAACAGAACCCATACGGGTCCAACTTCCTTTCAGGCAGTTGTTGAGAATGAGAAGCTCTCCCCTGGGCCTCCTTTTCTCCAGGCTCAACAACCCCAGGGCCCTCAGCTGCTCCTCACAAGACTTGTGCTCTAGACCCTTCACCAGCTTCATTGCCCTTCTCTGGACATGCTCCAGCCCCTCAATGTCCTTCTTGGAGTGCGGGACCCAAAACTGAAACCAAGATTCAAGGTGCAGCCTCCCCAGTGCCAACTCCAGGGGAACAAGTCCTTCTGGCCATACTAGTGCTGATACAAGCCAGGATGATGGCAGACTTCTTGTCCATTTGGGCACACGTTGGCCCATCTTAAGCCAGCTGTTGACCAACACTCTGAGGTCCTTTTTTACCAGGCAGTTTCCAGCCACTCTTCCCCAAGTCTGCAGTGTTGCAGAGGATAAAAGCCCTTAAAGCCACCCTGTTGGATAAAATTCTACTGAAATTTCCCAAATCCAAGGAAAGCAAGCCACCTGTTGGCAGTGGGGCACAGAACTTCTGAATACATGCAGACAGGTGGATAATGTTTACCATGACACCAGCTTACCTTGCCTCCTCTTCTCCACCCTGTCCCCCTTTTAAATCTCGGTGCTTGCACCCTTTTACAAAAGGGTCATTCTTTAAACAGGGGTTACCAAGTCCAGCACAATATTCCCCCTCCCCCCCCCCAATAAATTTGTTGGTGCACTTCCTGGTGAGGGGATGCTTCCAGTGCATGTGTGCGCTTACTTTGATGTGCTCGTGCAGCTGGGCCTCGTGCTGCCGGGAGAGCTGCTCATGCTGCCGCTGGAACTCTGCAATGAGGATCTGCCTCTGGATCTGCTGCTTCTGCTTGAGTGCCAGGAGCTCCTGCTGCAGTTGCTGTTCCCGCAGTGTTGGCTCTGTCACGGGCATGGAAAACTGGTGGTCCAGGCGCAGATCCATCGGGACTGAAGTCGGTGCAACTTGCAAGGGCAGTGCCGTGGTCACATCAACTACAACATGAAAGCACAAAAGGAGGGGTGAGCGTATTGTCCATTCATGCAGGGATCTAGATCTGATATGGTCTCCAGCAAAGACCTTGAGGAACCATAGATTGAATCAAGAACAGCATCATTTTTCAAATAGTAAAAAAGCACTACAGGAATTCAGAGTTCAAGGAGTTTTCCTCCAGCCACCACCTTCTACAAATAAACGTTTTCTAAAAGCAAAGACTTGAACTCTTCACACATGATACTTCTTGATACCATTCTACATCTGTGTACTCAAAACACAAACCTGCATTCCACTTTTGGAATCATAGAATGGTAGAGATTGGGAGGGACCTCTGGAGATCATCCAAGTCCAGACCCCTGCCAGAACAGGATCACCTAGGGCATGCCACACAGGAATAGATCCAGGTGGTGTTTGAAAGTCTCTAGAGAGGGAAACTCTACAACCTCTCTTGGTAGCCTGTTCCAGGGCTCCACCACCCTCACAGGAAAGAAGTTTTTACTTATGTTGAGGTGGAACTTCCTGTGTTCCAGTTTGTGACCATTACCTCTCGTCCTATCACAGGACACCAGAGAAAAGAGCATGGACCCTCCTACTTGACACCCACCCTTCAGATATTTGTAAACATTAATAAGATCCCCTCTCAGTCTTCTCTTCTCCAGGCTAAGCAGCCCCAGGTCTCCCAGCCTTTCCTTGTAAGAGAGGCATCACTTGAAATAGGAAGGATAAAGATTAATCTAAGACTTCATGGAAAGGATGAGTCTTGACTTACGACAGATCAACTGATGATCAGAAACACGAGGGCACAGCTTTAAGAAACTTATGCAGAAAACCACTAAGTTCTGTATCCTTTATAGCCAGCTTTGGAAAGGAGATTAGACAAAAGCAAATGGGTAATGAAGCATCTAGAAAAAATTGTTATGTGCTTTGGTGACAGACTGGACTTAATGCAGCCACCAGAAAGATGCAAATGGCTCTCGCAGGAAGCAGGGTGATGCTGCAGAGCTGGCAGTGATGGGAAGCAGGTGCCCAATTTTTTGGCGCTGTCTCCCATAACATCCTCATAGGTAAGTTCAGGGGTCATCTCCAGCTCCCCATTACTGGCTCTGTCACCCAGGACCACCCCCAAAGCAGGCAGTGGGGCTACAGGGGTGCAGGATGCATGCAAGATCAGCCTGATTTTCCCTCCCTACACTCAGCTTGTGCCTGGAGAAGACTTTTTCTTTTGTTGTTGTTGGATGGAAACATTTTTTGCAAAAGGTCATATTACTGTAAGTGCTGCTATTTTTCAACCCACGAACTCTTCCGTTCACTTCCCCATTGTTTTCCTTCCTGTGGCCTTTTCCCCTCTCCCCCGCATGACCAGAGCTGCGATTCCTCGCTGCAGGTCGCTGAGCCACAGCCAGGGAGAACGCCACACTCTCGCCTATTCCAACCCACCTAAACACCAGGCTCCTGAGCCCTCCTTGAGAATAGCCAATGCCTTCCCACGTGGTGTGTACCGCGGTCAGCCCCTTCCCATTCCTGCCCACAGAGCATCCCCATGGCAACGGCTGCAGCTGCTCACAGGAAAAAAAAAAAAACAACCTCTTCATCCATTTTCCCCACATGCGAGTGGGAACTGACAGCTTGAAATCAGCCTGCAGAGGCCATCTCGTTTCACGGGCTATCGCTTCAGAAACTTCGCTCATTTTAGATATGATGCTTGAAATTAAATCCAGCTTTGCCAGGGTTTCAGTGACAGAAGAACATTTTGGATTCCTCCAGTACTTCTCAATCTCAGGCAACCCTGCAACAGCGCCTATATCTATACAGTACCTGTTCCAGCGCCATAATGCAATCTGAAATCATTGGCTGTTACAAGGACTGTGGGAAACAGGACGTGTTCTGGCAAAGTAAGAGTCAAGTTTCCATGTCAGCAAAAGTCCCAGCACAAATCAGATCCACCTTTAAAAGAAGCTGAGACAGACCTGTACAAGTTGGCTCAGTCTTAACCCACCAAATCAAACCACAGAGACTGCCTACTTCCTTACATTGGGCAAGCTTGACCATCACCAGCACATGGGAAATGTGGAAATGATGCTCAGGTTGGTTATGGATATGAGCACAATACTGCTGGAGCTCTCTCGGTGCACTTCCCCCTCCCAAATGTATAAACAAGTGTCCCAGACCTCCAAAACTCCCCCAGAATAATCTAGAGTATATTCCAGTGTCTGAAGGGGGCCTACAAGAAACCCTTTTTACAACAGGACGTTATACAAGGTCTTGTAGTGACAGGAAGAGCGGTAATAGCTTCAGACAGGAAGAGGGGAAATTTAGATTAGAAATAAGGAAGAGGTTCTTCAACTGTGAGGGTGGTGAGACACTGGCACAGGTTGCCCAGGGAAGTTGTAGATATGTTCAAGGCCAGGTTGGATGGGAGGTGTCCCTGCCCATGGCAGTGGGGTTGGAACTAAATGATCTTTAAGGTCCCTTCCAACCCAAAACAGTCCATGATTCTATAATTTAATGTAACTTTATAGCCCTCAAGACTCCAGGAGAGCTTGAAACAGTTAATCCTAGAGGATCAAACCCAATGAGCCAGTAAACGAAATTGAGTAGTGGGCTCTGTGAAGCACAAGCCTTTTAAATGCATTGACTATTTTTATGTCCACCCAAAGATTTCTCAGCACCTGGCAATAACATGTCCCATCTTCTATACATGTGGACTAAAGGTCGGTGGTACTAACACAGAGGTAGCAGTGACTCGCTCCTGCTTAACCAGCCTCCAAATAAATCTGTTTATCCTCAACAGAGCTCATTGAATTTATCAACACTATTGAAGCTAAATGCAATTTTCCCTTCAATTCGCATGCAGTTTTCTACACACACCTTTATGATCCAAACACTGTGCTTCCTAAAAGCAGGAAAGAAAAGCTTTCAGCATGTTAAAAAAAAAATCTTCAATTTCAGAATACAATACTACTTGCAATCACCACAATTTGTGATCAAGTCTTGTGATAAATGACTCCTGTCTTTACTCCCTGATCTGTATCTGAAGGGGGCCTACAAGAAAGCTGGGGAGGGACATTTTACAAGGGCTTCTAGTGATACAATGAGGGATAATGGCTTCAAGCTGGAAGAGAGGAGATTCAATTAAAAATTCTTTAGGAAGAAGTTCTGCACCATGAGGGTGGTGAGACACTGGCACAGGTTGCCCAAAGAAGTTGTGGGTGCTCCATCCCTGGATGTGTTCAAGGCCAGGTTGGAGGGGGCTTTGAGCAAGGAGGTGTCCCTGTCCATGGCAGGGGGGTTGGAATGACATGACCTTTAAGATCCCTTCCAACCCAAACCAATCTATGATTCTATAACAGCTTTAACTTGTGCCATGCTGGGTAACCTCCCGTTTCCCATTCAAAGGGACTCATCCCCCCAGAACACCCGAGTGCGGGGCGCCAGCTGCAGAGATTGCGACCACAATCCCCATTCAGAGTCTTGGCAAAGACTGCGTCATCCCTGACTCTTACTATTTCAGTCTCCAAAAAAAAAAAAAAAATCCTATTTGAAATGCCATGAGTTCCCCACAGAAGCAGCGAGTGCTTCTGACCTACAGAGTCCTCCTGAAAACAATAAAACCTTTTCTGCTTAATGAACACATCAACAAAACAAAACAAAAAAAAGCCTGTATTCTTATGAATATTTTATGGTAGACTAGAAAATTGCTTTTATAAGTTCTGCCTTGAGAACATATTAATACAATCAGATTCATGACGTTAGCAAAAGCACAAAGACTATATTCAGAGTTCTAATGAGAAATGCCAAACCCATGAATTAGAAGACAAGATCGCGATTATGAATAATAAACTATCTCATGTTCTCCTGCTTTTCCCTTCCCTGTAGGAACAGAAAAGAAAAGAGAAGGATTTTTTATTTATTTTTTTTTACCCTAGGCATGAAGCTTATTTTATATTTTCCACAGTCAAGTTACTGTTATTTTTATACCAAGTTAGAAACACTCTGCTGGTTTTCCCTCCCAAAATAAATAAAACATGGCTATGCATCAAAGACTGCCTGCACGCTCTACATTAATTAAGACCTAAAGCATTCTAGTCCCTATTGATTGCTGGCACAGAGTGGTCTCGTGACCTGAGACTGTAAATTTGACATCTCGCAGCTCACCCATAACACCAATGATTGGAAGTCATCTTAAATACACTTAGAGTTCTTAAACACGTTGTAAAATAAAGTGATAAGTTTCAAACCTGAAAGCAAGGGTGCATTTCTTGTGAAAAATGTTTCATAATTTCATGTAAAGGCTGCAGGTAAATACATTATTGGATCAGGTGTATGTTGAGTTTCTCTCATGCTCCAAAATGGGAACTAACTTCTTGACGAGTACTGAGCATTCTGAAAAGGTTTAGGGGAAGGTGACATAACCTAAATATTACATTATTTAAATAAAACCAGCAGCAAAACCTGTATTTTCTTCCCCTTCACTGACACAGCATTTTCAGGCAAGTCCTTAAAGAATGAAAATATAGAAGGATGCTGCTCTGAAAACACACTAAATTGTATAAAACAAAATTTCAAATGTTAAATAAATTTTAAAAAATTAAATCTTTAACATGTTAAAACAAAATTTTGGTACAAGATGGACATGGGATATTTGAAGCAAAGATTTAAACTCAAGTCCTGTTTCAGCATAACCTTTACTTAAGCTGAATTTTAAAAATACTTCTCAAACTATTAAAAAAAAAATTGCTGTTGCCAGAAAAAAAAAATCTTTAATTTATATTGGTTTGTTTTTAAATTTAAGCATCACAGAATACTGCCTCTGACATATTAAATACAACATCACCTTCAAAGTGCCTGAAACATTTTCCCCAACACCTCCATCCCTCCAGCATGGAGCAAGTCCCGCTGAATTTCCTACTCGTTCCCATGCTTTTCTTTACTCTGCAATTCCCTTTGGCTTGAAGGGACAGATCGCATCAACGTCCCCCAAATCTGCTGCAAAATCCTGGGGACAAGCGTCCGACCAATGCTGGAGGTAGAAAAGCAGCATCCCCCTCTCCTCCCCAAATATATAAAGTACAGACATACCACCACGTGTGCCTGTGGCAGAGCAAGCTCAGGAGACCAAGTGTATAAGCCATGGATAAAAGAGCATTTCAGCTCCTACAGTAACTCTGTAGTCCCTGGTGCCTTTCCAAATCGCTGCACATCAGGGAGGGGACCCTCCTCTGGACAGCTGAGGCTGAACCTCTCCAGTCAGGGCTTTCCAGAAACCATTGACTCAGCTTCTCCGACCCCATCCTCTCTGAACTTGGGCTTTATTTCTAACTAATGAGTTCACTTTCTAATTACCAGCATGCAAGCATTGCCCTCCAGACAGATTCTGCCAATAGCAGCACATCAGCCTTTCAGCATGCACAAAAAAACCCAAAAAACAAAAAACAAAACCAAAACACAAAAAAAAACCAACAACAAAACAAAACCTAAAACAAAACACAAACTCAAGAGCTTGTGCTCAGCATCCTCAAGCTGTCTGCTGCTGCTATCAGAGACCATACCATCCTACCCTGCCACCATCCCAGCACTGCATGAGTCGGTAACAAGCAAAGATGTGCACACACCTCCCCCCTCTAAGTGTTATTTTCAGCTACTTTCATCACTGGGCAGAAGCAAAAAAACAAAACAAAACAAAACAAAAAACAAAACAAAACAAAACAAACAAACAAACAAACAAAAAAAAAAAAAAAAAGAGGAAAAAAAAAAAATCTAATCACGTGTTTACTCCACTGACTTTATTTTCCAGGGGCTGCCCTTGCTGTCTAGCAACAGCTTTGGCTTTTAAAATAATTTCCCTGTATTTTGCAAAGCCAGAGTTGTCGCCAGCAGAAATGACTTTGGTGTGTCAGAAGCATGGGCGCAGGCAGGCGAAAACACAGTGAAAATGCTGTTTCTACAACCCACCACCACCTCAGCTTTGCTTGAAATCAGCAAAGGAAAAATCAGCGAGGAGCAACAGCTCACTTCAAGCACAGCCACAGGAGTGCTCGCAGTGGTTTTTTGCTGGAAAGAAGACTTGTGTCATTTGAGTGTCATTAGATTATTATGAATCAAGTCCCCTCCCCAGCAGGAACTGCCTGCTCTGCCCATGCGGCGCCAGCAGCAGTGGGCAAGGGTGGGTGGTTGGGCAGCCGAGACGCTTTTTCCAGCGGGGCTTCCACTTCCGAAAATGTCAAAACTCGCCGAAACACCGAGAGACGGTGAGATCAGAGCTATTAATAGAAACAAGCTACTGCAGTATCTGACTGCAGTGCTTGGATAAAGGAAGTGGGTTTTGTGCGTAAAAAGTGGAACGAAGCGGACGAATACATGGCACAGCACCCTCAGAGCACCCGAAATTCAGTTGGTTTTAATATACAGCATGGTAGATGACAAAAGAAAGAAAAAAAAGGCAGAAATTAATAGGCATGGGGTAAAAAAAACCAAACCAAACCAAAAACAAAACCACACATTACCATCTATATTCAGCCTATTCTTTAGCAAAGACTTCACCGAGCTGTAGTAGAGGAGCCACAAAACTTGCCCAGGACCCCACGAAGGTGGTGGGAGCAGGAGGTTTTGGTGCAGCAGCAACCAGGACACGAACATCCTCTGCAGCATATCACGAGCATCGTAGAGCGGGGAGGATGAAGGCATGGTCTTGTCATTCTCCTCTGTGAATCTGTACCACACCGGGGCAAACTAAAGGACCATGTGCAGAGCTGGGAAGGTGGGGGGTGCTGTGAGGCAGCAGGGAGAAGCACTTTATAGTCTTTAAAGGTTCCTTTCAAACCCAAAACATTCTATTATTGCCACTTTGCTTAATCTTACTTCTACTCACCCAAAAGCAAGGATGAGGATCCCAGGTGAGGGTTATTTTGGGCTAGAACTAGACATCGAGCTTAAGCATCACAGTGCAGCCAGTTTGAAGGGCAGCATGATGAAGAAGACAGGCCACTACTGCACCCTGAGATCAGAAAGTGGTCCTCACCTCAACAGGCCAGTCCTCTGGTCACAGCAGGTGTGTACAGAAAAGCAAGGAGCAGCAGTGTTGGACATGGAGCCGTCCCTCAGAAGCAGGCAGGTGAGCACACGGCGGTTGCCAGCGGTTTTGCGTAGCTCGCTATGGAGCTGCGTGGGTGAAGGCAAACGGAGCCTGGATCCTTTCCTCGGCGCGTGAGCCGGGAGTAAACAGCAGGCTGAGGTTTCCTACAAGCGCCACACATGCTGCAGTTCAGCAAGGGCTGGAGTCATTCCCCGCTAGGAGAATATTTTCATGCAGCATGAATGGGAACCAAAATTAATCATCCCATCACCCCACTAAAACACATCGTACGGCACCGTACTGTAGGCAACAGATGGAGCTTTAAATGTCACTCACTCATTCATTGCAAGGAAACTTTTTGCTTATTACTACTGAGACCTGAAGACGTAATAAGGGCGCAGTGATCCTGGATTTTTAAAAACAGCTTTTTTGATCCTAATACCTTCCATGAAAAGATTTTATTAGCATTTATAAGAAGCCTATGAAAGATCTACATATAAATTTTATTTGTGACAAAAAGGAAAGCCAAACTTGAAGGGCAGACTACTTATCCTACTTTCTCCATCTTAAATTTAATACATTTTTTAAAAACTCCTTACTTACATAAAATGAAAACCCACCAAACTACATCAGCAATAGACAGAAAACAACATTTTGTAGGGTTTTCCTGGTCACAGCCTCAGGATCCCAGCATAGTAGAGGTTGGAAGGGACCTCTGGAGATCATCTCATCCAACCCCCCTAACAAAGCAGGGTCACCCAGAGCAGGGTACCCAGGATCACATTGTCCAGGTGGGTTTGGAATCTCTCCAGAGAAGGAGACTCCACAGCCTCTCTGGGCAGCCTGGGCCAGGCTCTGTCACCCTCAAAGCAAAGAAGTTTTTCCTCCTGTTCAGGTGGAACCTCCTGGGTTCCACTTTGTGCCTGTTGCTCCTTGTCCTGTTGCTAGCTCCATCCTCTTGACTCCCCACCCTTTAGGTATTTATTTAGTTCATCAGAGTTTGGAAAAATATAAACTTTTTTTCAAGGCTAACTATCCAGATCTGACAAGCCAGCTGCACTTCTGATGGTTCCATCTAAAATAATTCAACAGTCTTAAATGGGAGCTGCAGCACTACCCTGGTCTCCTGAGCACTTTCAACACAGAATCACAGAATGGTTTGGGTTGGAAGGGACCTTCATGATCATCTGGTTCTAATGCCCCTGCCATGGGCAGGGACACCTCCCACATCAGGTTGCGCAAGGCCCCATCCAACCTGGTCTTGAACACATCCAGCACCATGTCCTGCTGCAGCAGGAAAGCCAAGCACTTCACAAATAAAACAGGACACTGACAAACACACAACATATAACTACCTCTTAATGAGAATGTAAAGAGTTCATGTCACAGCACCTGTGAGAAGGGCCAGGAATAAAATTGTGATTGCACAGCTGTCTCCAACAGATAAGCCTGTGCAGGACAGTGGAGCTCCAAAGGCCTTCTCAGTTGTTATCCTACTCACTCTTCTTGTTTCAATCAACAACAACTTTTAACAGATGACCATCTTGGATGATGCCAGTGCTTTTATTGAAATTAAAGATAATAGAATCCAAAGAGTCAGCTTGGCCTATTTCTTACTTCAGATTTCATAAAATTGTGGTAAGCCCTTCCTTGAATGGTGTGTTTGGGGTTCGACAATCAAAATGCATGTGGGTTTTCATAGGAAAAAGCATCTGAATAAAAACAACAAGAGAACAAACCAAAATCCATACATCCCTTCTTAAAAGGCATTCCTGGAAACATAATTTCACCTGCCTCCTCATTTCAAGCATTACCCAGCAACTGAACCTCTTTGATCCATCTGTCTTGTTGTTGGTACAAGAAACTCCTCACCTCACTAGATACCCAAGACAAAAATGTAGGTTGAAGGAAGATCTGATAGACTTCTGAAGAGACAAACCCACAAGGATTTCTCATATCCTTCTCTCTAATCTCACCATGAACTTCCTTCAAGGGGAGATGATACTTTAGAAAAGAGAATTAAACATGAAGAAAATTAAGCAGGAGGCTGAAAGTCTCATCCTGAGATTATACATGAAACTTTCCCCACAAGGAAATAAAATCTACCCAGCTAGACACACATGGGTGAGTTTGAGGGACAGGCAGCAAAGGTGGGGTTACACAAATGCCTGGACCTTCTTAGGGGTTTGGTTCTCTCTGGACCCTGCAAGCAGTGACCTCAACATAGACAAGAGTAAAAGCCAGCAGACAACCCAGGGAGAGACCAGGAGTGCCAAGAGTTAAACAGTAAACTTTCAGGAGGACAGCAGGCATCACAACTCCTTCTCGCTCAGATGCACCAAGGAAGAATTGTTTTCCCATTATAACCCCTGTCAAAGCACAGTGGTACCATTCATGGCAACATGGGGGATCCTGGGGCAGAGCAGGCAAGATGATGTGATGAGAACTGAAGTGAAGGTTCACTTGCAAGGAAAGATGGTGCCAGCTGGTGAACAGCCAGGCCATTTGAAAAAGAGTTGTGTGATAAAAGCAGTTATGGCTACGAGGAAATGCTGTCAGCTTCCTAAAGACATCAAGAGGAGCTGGGAGATCAAAGCCACCTATCTGCTGCCGAGAAAGAAGGCTGGTACTCTGCCAAAACCACACAGAGAACCCACAGCCAGCCCCTGCTCTCCCACCACCTCACAAAGCAAGGGAAGGGATCATTATTGTTCAAAGGAGAAAAAGCAGCAGCACCAACATTGCCAAAAGCAGGTCTGGGCACCACTGAGGAAAAGAGCATGGCCAAGTAGAGGCAATGCAGGAGGGTCTGGCATCAACAGCTGGTTGTTCCATGAGATCAGGAGCTTTAACAAACAGCCTGATATCTAATGTACACATTTAGAAATTAAGACACAGTATGTTAACTCCCTAAGATCAAAAGAGAAGGTGAAACAAAATTCTTAGGAATTACCAGACCCATGGTATATGCTATAATTTTACTACTGGTCATTTTAAGCAGTAAAGAAATGGTTATTAATAACAGGTTAGTAAACTAATTTCTGTCACCAGTCAAGGAACTCCCAGGTGTACAGTAAGTCCCAAAACAGGCAACACAAACTCTCCATCATGGAGGGGGAAGGGAAAAAAAAAAAAAAAAAAAAAAAAAAATCAGTAAAAACAGTGAAACCAGCAACTAAACAGCAAACTGTTACAGGAAAGCATTCAGCAGCTCTCAAAAAATTGCTCAAAGGCTGCAGTGTTTGCAGCAGTTTATTAGAAACTCAGACCCTGGTCCAAGATGAGAAGCACACATTCAAACGGGCAAGTAGCCCACAGCTTTCTGTAGCCCCCTCCCTCAAGGCTTTTGCTTTCATATAACTCCTGTATTCAGGGACCTCAGCTGCATGAGGACCCAGGCTGTTACCTGTTATCCATTCAAAATGATTATCTAAAAAAAAAAAAAAAAAAGAAAAAACAAACAAACAAAAAAAAACCCCAAAAAAACCCCACCAACTATTTTAAGAGAACCTTAAACACAAGTCGTTTTCTAGAGAAATTCAGATAACCTCAAAATATTCAGATTCCGCAACAGCACAGAGAAATTACACTAAAGCACTTTCTCCCTTCTGCAAAATGCACTGGTGTTGCCCTTCAGTTCCTTAAGCAAACACTATGAAAGACTCACCTGAGCTAAGACTGCTATTAGCAACCCCAACTTTTCTACTTTTAAAGCTGCATCCAAGTGAACATATTTCAGTGTAGCAGACAGATACCTCCTTTTTCAGGAGGAAGCCCATTGGTGTATGGGCTACCAGGAAGAATCAGCCTTCCCGCTGCCAGCACCAAAATAATAAAGGATGATGGTAGCTTTTCAATGCATCCCCCATCCCAGCGCATCCATGCATGATAAGGTTTCCCACATCAGTGATGACTCTCACTCAAAAGAAGATGCTTCTTGGTATTTATGCACAAACCACTGACATCAGGATGGCCTTTTAAATACAGCACAAACCCCTCAGCACTCCTTCTGCTCAAAATATCACCAGTCTGTGAAGACCGGAACATCATTTTCTTTAACCATAGAATTGTTTTGGTTGGAAAGATGTTCAAGATCATCAAGTCCAGCTGTTAACCCAGCACTGCCAGGTCACCACTAAACCATGTCCCTCAGCACCACATCTTCATGGCTTTGAAACCCCTCCAGGGATGGGGACTCCACCACTACCCTGGGCAGCCTGGACCAGACCTTGACAAGCTATTCTGGGAAGAAATTGTTCCTCATGTCCAACCTAAAACTTCCCTGGCTCAACTCAAGGCTGTTTCCTCTTGTCCTGTCGTTTGTTCCTTGGCAGAAGAGATCAACACCAAACCAGATCCAACCTCCTTTTGGGGATTTGTTGGGAGTGAAAAGCTCTCCCCCGAGCCTCCTTTCTTCCAGGCTGAACAACCCCAGGTCCCTCAGCTGCTCCTCACAAGACTTGTGCTCTAAACCCTTCACCAGCTTCGCTGCCCTTCTCTGGACACTCTCGAGCCCTCTCCCACTTTTCCCAGCATCAAAGTTGAGGCACAACACAATTATTTTTCACTTCCCCAAAGACTGTTGTTCAGCTGGAGTAAGGAGCGCTTCTACCAAACATTAATGTGCAAAAACAAGGAAAAGTACAACATACACTTTCTAAGGTTAACGAGAATATTTTGCCAAGGTTCACAAGAATATTTTTATATGCTTTCTAAGGCTCACGAGAATATTTTTATTGAGGCCTACAAGAAAGCTGGGGAATGACTGTTTACAAGACAGTAAGACAAGGGAAAATCATTTTAAACTAGAGAAGGGTATATTTAGATTGGACATTAGGAAGATGGTTTTTACTGTGAGGGTGGTAGAACATTGGAACAGGTTGCCTAGGGAGGCATTGAAGGCCCCATCCCTGCAGACATTCAAGGTCAGGCTTGATGAGGATCTGAGCAACCAGCTCTAGTTGATCATGTCACTGGCTAATGCAGGGGGTTTAGACTAGACGACCTTTAGAGGTCCCTTCCAGCCCAGGGCATTCTGTGATTCAAAGCAACAAACGCTTTCTTTCCTCCCTGCTTCCTTGTTATATTGGATGACATACTACCAGCTGAAGAGCAATGACCATGACACTGCTGTGCCACCAAAGGACTCTGCAGAGAAGATGGAAGGACAGACAGTGTTACCTTACTATGATGTGTACTGCCAGAGAAACAGCACAGCCTTTTTCAAACAAGGGTGGATGAATGAGGATGAACACCCACACAAGTTCCCACTTCCCCTCATATTTCCTTCATCGTAACTTCATGACTTCCTCTGTGGCATCCATTACTCAAAAGCCTTGGTAGCATCCATGGAAAATTAGAAACAGAGGCATCAGTTGGCTACAGATTCACCTTTATTTTGACCTCAGTACTGGAAATTATCTAACCGAGCAGCATTCAAGTTGAAGACAAGTCATTCCCTGATTCATAAAATTTGGGTTATGTTACATCTATGCTACAACTACTACAACCAAAGCAAAAGCTGAGAAAATCTTCTCTCACTGCTCCCATGCATAAGGTAATTCCAGGTTATGCTCTATTCTGCTCTGGTGAGACCCCCCCCCCCGCAGTGCTGGGTCCAGCTCTGGAGTTCTCAGCACAGGAGAGTCAGGGACCTTTTGGAGCAGGGACAGAGGAAGCCACAACAAGTATTTGAGGGCTGGAACCCCTCTGCTGTGAAGCCAGGCTGAGAGAGTTGGGGTTGTTCAGCCTGGACAAGAAAAGGCTCCTGGGAGACTTTACTGGGGCCTTTCAGTACTTAAAGGGGCCTGTCAAAAAGATGGGGACAGACTTTTTAGCAGAGCCTGTTGTGACAGGACAAAGGGTAATGGGTTTTAAACTAAAAGAGGAAGATTTAGACTAGAGAGAACAAAGAAACTTTTTTATATTGAGGTTGGTGAGACACTGGCCCAGGTTGCCCAGGGAAGTGGTAGGAGCCCCATCCCTGGAACAATTCCAGGTAAGGTTGGGCGGGCTCTGAGCATCCTGCTCTAGTTGCAGATGTCCCTGCTTAGTGCAGGGAGGTTGGACTAGATGACCTCTAAATTCCCGTCCAACCTAAATCATTCTATGATTATATGTTGCTCAAAAATGCAAACTCTAGCAAACTCCATTTAATTGTAGTGCATGCAAACTCAGTGATTTTACTAAATGAAACATGGTCTTGATATAGTTAACTACAGACATCGTCACAGCTAAATCTGGACTCTGTCAAAACACTTTCACAAAGAGTTGCTTTTCTTCCATGTAACCTAAGAAATGTCAGGTTTTCTCACCAGGTTCACCTAGGTGAGTTGTTTCCTTGAAACGAACCTTTAATGGCAAAGTATCTCCCTTTACTGCCTATTGGTATTTGGAGAATAAAATGCCCTGCTGTGAGGACATCTAGATTTTGCCGTGGTCTCCTGCACAGCACCCAGCCTGATGGCAGGGCCACGAGGGAGTGTGTATGCCAGCCAAACTAAAACCTAAATCACGCCGTGCAGCTAAAGAACTCTGGTAAAACCAGAGAGAATAAAGAGTAGCACTGTCACAATGAATTAAATATTCTAATTTATGAAAATTTAAGAGTAGTATCTAGTGGAAGTCAGGCTGATCAAAGAACAGGGCAGATATCAATGGGCTTGGGAACCTGTGGTTTATCTCGATCAGGGCATGGGGACCTCTGTTGTTGGTAGGCATTGCTCATGGGCTCCACACTCTACGCACATTTCAGCTCCACGTTAAAAGACCAGCCATCAGATGACTTATTTCTGTCAGGCAGCTACTTCAGACTATGAAACTTGCACCTATCTACAGGGTCTCCAGATTGCGGTAAATTTAATGGTGCCCACCTTCTTATGTGGTAGAGTGCATGATGTTGATGATAGGGTTCAATGTTTATGGGTAAGAATGAGGGGGAAGGTTAACAAGGTAGATGTCATGGTAGGGGTCTCTTAGAGACCACCCAATTAGGATGAAGAGGTTGATGAAGTGTTCTACAGGTGGCTGGGTAAAGTCTCAGAATTTGTAGCTCTTCTTCTTGTGGGGGATTTCAACTTAACCATATGTCTGTTGGAAATACAATACAGCAGACAGGAAGCAGTCCCAGAGATTCTTAAGAGTGTGTGCAAGATAACTTCCTAACACAACTGGTGACCAAGCCAACTAGGGAAGGCTCTCTACTAGATCTGCTGTTTGTGATCAGAGGACTAGTGGGAGATGTGAAGGCTGGTGGCAGTCTTGGGCAAAGCGACCACGAGATGGTGGAGTTTTCAACTCTTAGGGAAGGAGGGAGGTCAATAGAACTACCTCCTTAGACTTCCAGAAGGCAGACTTTGACATATGTTTAGAAGATTGGTCAATGATGTCCCTTGGGAAGTAGCCCTTAGGGACAAAGAAGTCCAGGAAGGCTCAAGAGGGAAATCCTCAAGGCACAGGAACGAGCTGTCCCTGTGTACTGTAAAATGAGCCAGTGTGGTAGAAGACTGGCCTAGCTAAACAGAGAGCTTTGGGCAGAACTCAGGAAGAAAAGGCAAGTCTACTGGCTATGGAAGAAGGGGCAGGCAACTCAGGAAGAGTACAAGTTTGTTGCAAGGTTTGTAGGGAGAAAATTAGAAAGGCTAAAGCTCAGCTAGAAATTAATCTGGCCAGCATCATTAAAGATAAGAAGTGTTTCTATAAATACATTAACAGTACAAGATGAGCTAAGGAGAATCTCTACCCTCTACTGGATGCAGGAGGGAACCATGTGATCAAGGGCAAGAAAAAGACTAAGCTGCTGAGTGACCACTTTGCCTCAGTTTATGTCAGTGATGCCAGTTGCTACCTGAGCGTCCAGCTACCTGAATGGGAAGATGGAGAGCAGAATCCCCATAATCTGGGAGGAAATGACCAATGACCTATTGTGACACAGATATGTGCACAAGTCTATGGGACCAGATAGGATCCACCCAAGGTACTCAAGGAGCTGGCAGAAGTGCTCACCAAGCCACTTTCCATTATTTATCAACAGTCCTGACTATCCAGGGAGGTCCCAGTCGACTGGAAGCTAGCAAATGTGACACACATCTACAAGAAGGGGCGAAAGGATGATCTCAGGAACTACAGACCTGTCAGTCTGACTTCAATGCCAAGGAAGGCTAGGGAGCAGGTCATCCTGAGTGCCATCACACAGCACATACAAGACACCCAGGTGATCAGGCCCGGTCAGCATGGGTTTACGAAAGGCAGGTCCTGCCTGACTAACCTGATCTCCTTCTACAACAAGGTGACCCATGTAGTGAGTGAGGGAAATGCTGTAGACGTTGTATACCTGGACTTTTAATAAAGCCTTTGACACTGTCTCCCACAGCATTCTCCTTCAGAAACTGATGGCGCACGGCTTGGATAAATACACTCTGCACTGGATAAAAAAACCCGATCTGGATGGCTGGGCCAAAATAGGGGTAGAGTACAGAACTAAATCTGGCATCCAGACACAAGCTGTGTTCCCCAGGGTTCACTACTGGGGCCTGTTCTCTTTGGTATCTCTGTTAATGATCTGGATGAGGGGATTGAGTGTACCCTCAGTAAATTTGCAGATGACACCAAGCTAAGTGTGTGTGTTGATCTGCTAGAGGGTAGGGAAGCTTTACAGTGGGACCTAGACAAGTGAGATCAGTGGGACAAGGTTAACTGCATGGTCTTCAACAAGGTCAAGTGCCCCGTTCTACACTTGGGTCATAGCAACCCCATGGCAAGCTACAGACTTGGGCATGTGTGGTTGGAAAACTGCAAATTGGAAAAGGACCTGGGGGTATTGATTAATAGTCAACTAAATAAAAGTCAGCAGTGCGTGCAGGTGGCCAAGAAGGCAAATGGCATCCTGGCATCCTATTAGGAACACTGTGGCCAGCAGGAATAGGGAGGTGATCATCCCCCTCTACTCAGCACTGGTGAGGCCACACCTTCAATAGTGTCTTCAGTTCTGGGGCCCTCACAATAAGAAGGACATGTAAGTGCTGAAGCGTGTTCAGAAAAGGGCAATGAGGCTCATGAAGGGCCTAGAGCACAAGTGCTATGAGAAGCAGCTGAGAGATCTGGAGAAGGGGAGGCTAGGAAACATTTCTTCACTTAAAGTATTAACAAACATTGGAATGGTCTGCCCAGGGCAGTGTTGCACTTGCCATCCCTGGAGGCATTTAAATGGCATGTGGACCTAGTGCTTAGGGACATGGTTTAGTGGTGGGCTTGCAGTGCTGGGTTGAAGGTTGGACTAGATGATCTTGGAGGTCCTTTCCAACCAAAGACATTCTGTGATTCTGTAGGCTACAACTCCACTCCAGTTATATTCAGGCAATAAATTTCTCTGCCCAGGGTTTGACTATGGCCTGAATCTTTCACAAAGAAAAAGAGGATGCTGTGAGAAGCCCAAAGGTAAGAGCATTAAAATGTATATAAGAATAGAGATCCTATATGTATCCTTACCTGAAATACAATAACGATGACTGACTTTTTGAAGCACTTGAAAAAGATAAACGACTTTGGAAAGAACCTGAAGAGGTTTCAGTGATTCAGGTAACTGAGGCTTAAGAGGACACTTGGTCACAAAGGAGAAATATGGACAAAAGGTATTCAGAAAATTGGAAGAGAGAAAAAAAGGACATCCAGGGAAGCAACTGAGGAACAACTACAGGAGGTAAGCTGAAGATGAAGGCTTTTAAAAGCAAGTTTAAGATGGATGAAGTTGATTTAGCAGTAACAAGCGACAAGTAGAGATGGAAATTATTTGCCTGTCGCTTCCCTGAAATATTACACACCCTTGTTATTAACAAGGAATGAGGCTACAAAGCAATGTCAGTGGCACGCTCATTTTTTCATCAGACTTGCTTCCAGAAGCCCCATACTAGGCTACCACATTTTTGCTAGACAAAGAAAATGCACAGCTGGAGCCCTCAAATGCTTTTCAGATGAAAAAAAAGCCTTTGGGGAGAATGATAAGGTTGACCATGAGGCAGAACCTGCACCGTCTCCTTTCACGTCCCCTTCTGTTTTAAAGGTTTGGAGATGGATCAGTACGATAATGTCTATCCAAAGAAAAACCAGGGTGGTAGAAGAGAGAAGGCTGGGTACGAGCGCAGAAGGTACCAGCCTTAAGAAGGAGGCAAAGGGCACACAAGCAAGAAGAGTAGAGGAAAACCAGTGCAACACAGTGACTTTTTGCATATGGCCAGTCTTCCCCAGCAATCTCCATCTGTGGTGTGACCAGCACTAAACACAACCTGGGTAAATCCCAAATCAGCAGCAGGAATTTTACCAGCTGCCAACCATTCTCTGGATGACTTCTTCCACTGCTTTAAATAAAGCCATCAGTGACTGGAGTTGTACCTTGCCAGAGTGAGATGCTGACTTGACTGCACACAGTTTGGGGACCAGAGCATCTCTGTGCCAAGGAAAGGATGAGAGACCTGGGGTTGTCTAGCCTAGGGAAGAGAACACAGAGATGATCTTCTCAATGAGAGGATGGGTCCAGACTCTTCTCAGCAGTGCCCAGCAATAGGACAAGAGGCAACAGGTACAAAGCGGAACCCAGGAGGTTCCACCTGAACAGGAGGAAAAACTTCTTTCCTGTGAGGATGCCAGAGCCAGGCCCAGGCTGCCCAGAGAGGTTGTGGAGTCTCCTTCTCTGGAGAGATTCCAAACCCACCTGCACAATGCGATCCCAGGCAACCTGCTCTGGGTGACCCTGCTTTGTTAGGGGGGTTAGACTAGGTAATCTCCAGAAGTCCCTTCCAACCTCTACTATGCTGGGATTCTGTAAAATCTCTGCCTTTGGATTTAAGAAATTACAAACTTAGCAGTCTTCTGCATGTGTTCTCAAAGGTAGCATCTTTCTTGGTAAAAACTGTGAATAGTAACATCTGGAAAATTAACAGAAGGACACCTCTCTTCAGATCAGGGAAATCACAAAGGATGATAGGAATTTTGTAGCTCCTCAAGGTCTGTCTTCAGATCTCAAATCTCTTTCTCACAGCACTCTACAATAACTGAAACATGATAAAAATGGGACATTCACTTCTTGCTTTCACTTCAAATTCACTCACTGCATGAGCCCTTGCTTACCTCTGGAGTCATTGCCTTAGCAGTGCCATTCGGGTTTAAAGCTACTAATGCCACATTTTTTTGTTTCTAAAACACATTAAGTTATGGGAAACATTAAGTCAGGAACTTCTTCCCTCATTGAGTAAATATTTTATAAAATTACTTCTCCTTAATGTGTAGTTAGCTTAATATGGTAAGTCATTTAAAAAAAAAAAATTCTGAACTTAAGGTGATTTTTTTCTTATAAAGAAAAGAATTTATCCATTAAAGTGTATACCTGAAAGACTACAGAAACAAGCCATCCTTGCAAGGAAAGCCAGACCATTTGAAATATTAATAAAACTAAACAGTATATGTGAAAATGAACTGTTCATCTCTCTCTTCTCTGCATCATCCTCTGAAAAAGCAACTCTTGCTCATAAAACCTAAGAATAGCGAGAGCATAAAGGGAATTTTACTTCTAAATAGCACTGATAAAAACTTAACAGTTCCAGTAGCTGGCTTCTAAGATGTGTGTTGAAGAAATGGAATAACCATAGAGGAAAGACCAGAGTGGCTGACAGACAGCAGGGAATACACCGCTGTGAAGGGTCTCAGCTAGATGAGTCCACCAAAGCTAAAGCAACTGGGTTACAACACGTTGAGCACCAGCAAAAGCACCACCTGGAAATACCAGGTGCCTGTAGCCCCCGAGGCTGCAGGAAAAGTCCTGTCCTTCACCTGTGAGAAGTTTAACTGAGGCCAAGCTACTTGCTAAGATTACATGGGGCCACAATAACTACCAAAAGAAGTTGTGGGTCTTCCCCCTCTTAGTTCACATTTGCCAGAGGACAACTTTTGTCAAACACAAGGTACAGACCTAAATGTTCCTGGGTGGCATTTAACACATAGTGGAAAGCCAGGCAAGGTGATCTAATGGCATTTTGTGAGAGATTGCTTGTGTATATTTGAGGTTGCCAGACGAATCCCAGACCATGCATGATGGGCCAGAAGCCCACGCCTGGAGACCCCACAGGACACAAAGGCTACAAAAGCCCCTCTGCTCTCCCAGCTGATCAGCCAGTAGAGCCAACCCAAAGAACAGCACTTAGCAGTTCCAAAATGCCACTGTTAGTTTTTTGTATACAGAAACATCTAAAAATAGAACAATTTCTGTGCATGTCTGTGTGTTAGATGGCTCATCTTAACTATGAAGACAAGTAGAACTTCAAGCATGTTGAATCTTGGAATCTTGTAGAGTTTCCATACTAAAATAAAGCTGTCTTAAACCATCACAACCTAATACTGCCATGATTTAGCCAGCTTTACTTTTTATATTTACAGTTCAGAGCTGATTTGCCTCAAGATTGCTTTGCTCAAGGTAGTGGTCTTTAACTGCAGAGCCCTGCTTTGGTAGGTATCACAAGACAACACCAGCTCCTCTGTACTGACCTCCAGCCCTGAAAAGAACCAATTCAAGACCTCACCGCTCATGCACAAAGTGCTTGGGAGGCCAGGGAGGGATTAAGCTGCAGGTGCTGTTGTCCCCTCATGTCTTCGATGGCTGGGTGGGCTGAGAAGCTCCTGACACACATGCCTTGTTGGTGCTGAGATAACTATCCAGGGCTTTGAGCAGGATGGGGAAGTGGTTCAGGTAAGAACAATCGCTCATTGCCAGCATGGAGGAGATAGGTTACTGGAATGACCAGAGTAATGGATGCAGTTCTGCAAGAGGAGGCTAAAAAGCTAACTTGCATCCAAACACATAAGGGTACATATGTGAAGGGACTATTCTAAAGCCCACTAGATAGATCAACAAGACCCCAGACAGACCAAAAGAGTAGCACATTATTTAGAGTGGAAGATGTTGGGCCCTATTTTCAGAGGAATAAACCCACTACAACCCAGTGTTCTTTTCTACAAGACACCAAGCTCTTCAGACAGACAGGCTGTTTTAGCAGGCCTGCTGCAATAACTTCATTCACAGATAAAACATAACTAGATAAACCAAATCGAAGTTACAGGGAGGAAGAAACAGCAGGTTGAAATAACTATTTTCAGTTCGATCACCAGTGTGTATATACAGGATGCAAAATTCCTTCCTGGCCTTACCCGAACTTTGACTTCATTGAACGATCATCACTTTGTCAGAAATGCCATCTCAGGATTTTTAGGTGACAGTACATTTATTTGTACTGTACATTTCTGGTGAGCAAACTTGTTATATTTTGTAGGTCACTTGCTTTCACCATCTGCCTTGGTTTCTGCTTAAGGAAAGTGTTGTTTCAGAAATGCCTTGGTGTCACACACAGTTGTGAAGATGTCATAACCAGCAGCAGTTTGATTTTGTTTCAGGCCAATGTAAATATCCATAGATAACAGAAGACAACACTGAAAGCTTCCATCAGAGCCGTGTACAAAGACATTTACCGGTGTCTGTCCTCACTCTCATCAGCCCCACACTGTGTCAGGATATGATTATAAACTCCTCTGGAAAGACTGATGTGGGACTGCTTGAAGGTCAGGGCCAGTGTTGGGGACAGTTGATGTCTAACAGGGAACAAACATGCCAGGGAGATTCCTGTCCACCATTGCCATGAGCCAGGAAGTTCCTCAAGAGCCAGCAGTGTGTCCCCATGACCAAAGTGGCCAATGGTTTCCTGGGGTACATTCAGAAGAGTGTGGCCAGCAGGTCAAAAGAGGGTCTTCTCTCCCTCTACTCTGCCCTAGAGAGGCCACATCTGGAGTACTGTGTGCCGCTCTGTGCTCCCCAGTTCAAGAGAGAGAGGAAAGTACAGGAGACAGTCCAGCAGAGGCTATAAAGATGTTGAGAAGACTAGATTCTCTCTGTGCTGAGGAAAGGCTGAGATACCTGGCATTGTTTAGCCTGGAAAAAACTAAGAGGGGATCCTCTCAAATATTTGACGGGTGGGTGTCAAGAGGATGAGGAAAGACTCTTTACAGTGGTACCCTGCAACAGGACAAGAGGCAACAGGCACAAACTGGAACCCAGAAGGTTCCACCAGAACAGAATGAAAAACTTTCCTGTGAGGGTGCCAGAGCCTGGTTCAGGCTGCACAGAGAGGCTGTGGAGTCTCCTTCTCTGGAGAGCTTCCAAACCCACCTAGACAACCTGCTCTGGGTCACCCAGCTTTGGCATTTTCTTCCAGAAAATACTCCTAGGATTTGCACACCCTCAACCTTTCCCAGGAAAATATAATGCAACAGTTTTTCATTATTAGTGCCCAAAACTTCCATAAAGACAGCTCTGAAAAGCTCAACATCATGGTGCACTGAAATTATTAATCCTGGGCTATAAATAAAACCAAATACCAACACTGCTCACCCTATATTCAACAGTTCTGCATACTGACATAGGCTGCAACGCAAGAAGAGTGGCAACAAAGCAGTTTGTAAATGCTCCACAATGACTTTAAAAAACACTTAAAGCTTATTTAAAAAAAAATGAAAACTTTTTTTTTTAGAGCTTCCCACTACACACTTCTGTTCCTCATATCTGCTTCCAGTTATATTAGTTTCTTTCGTCCAAATCTTTAAGACAATAACTGAAGGTACCATGATATTCGATTAAGTGAATCTTCTATAGACAATTGTTACATATTTATTGTTTTAGGTCAGTTTGTACCGAGAACATGCCTATCAGAGCAGAATCCCTATGCAGTCACCTGCCATTGCACATCATGAAATTAAACCTGTGGTGGAGGAGGAGGTCCTTCCCTACAAGATTGTTCTTCTCACTGTGAGCCCATCTCAGATGCTTGAAGAAGCTTTTCCAGCCATAAAAAGCAGTGACAAAAATAAGGTTAAAAGTTTCTTGGGAAGGAACACACAAAATTATTCAGTAAGGTCTTGGAATTTTATAGCTATTTGTTCTTGTTTTGTCCATAATCTCAGAAGTCATGCCAGCAGCAAACCCACCTGGAGCATGCAAGACTAAATATCTGCTGTTTGGGAAAATGAACATCTTAAAATCATCACTTGCATGAAGATCTGATTTGCAATAGCTTAAAGAGAAAAAAAGTTTAATTTAAAATCCTTTGCTCCTCCCAGACCACGTTACCAAGGAATCCTATATCTGTTCATAGTTACAGGAAAACAGGGAAGGTGCTGGAAACCAGGAGTGCTTTATTTGGGCAGAGCCTTAACAAGGCACACAGCTCCTTGAAATTCCTTTGACAACCACCCAGTTTGTCTCTTTTGTGGAAGGCAAATAGCTTACTAACCCCAACTCTTTCAGATGCCCATTACCTGAGGAATACAGATAACATTGATAGGATAAGAGGAGATAGCCTCAAGTTGTGCCAGAGAAGTTTACAATGGGCATGAGGAAAGACTTCTTCACTGAAAGGGTTGTCAAGCCCTGGAACAGGCTGCCCAGGGAGGTGATGAAGTCCCCATCCCTTAAGGAATTTAAAAGACATACAGATGAGGTGCTGACTGACATAGTTAAGTGGTAGGATTGGCAGTGTTGGGTTAATGGTGGGACTTGATGATTTTAAAGTTCTTTTCCAACCAAAACAATTCTATGAATTCTCTATGACACTCATGATATTATAGCTCTCCTTTGCTCAACAGGATTGATAGCAGCAGGTAACGTGGCTGAAACCCGTAATTATAAACATATTATTGATGGCATTGAAGCTGTTACTTCAGTGAAACCTTTAAGGGTTTAACCTTCATCATCATCTATGTCACAGTTAGATGTCCTCAATACTCAGACAGCTATATCCACTAAGAGACGTAACACGTAGTCTTTAGGATGTAAAGTCATATCTAGCTATAAAATAGCAGTTAATATTATAATTCAAAGGTGTAAAATTCAAAGGTGTAAAATATTGCATTACATATGCAAGAACTTATTTTCTGGGATAAAGATTATAGCGGATTTTAAACTGCACACCAATTTCATATCTACCATGCTGTAGGACTGTCTGAAACCCCCAATTAAAGCTGCTTTAGAAGGACTAGAATTTCTCTTCATATTACAGTGATTTTTACATCACATATAATTCTTATTCCTGTCACCTCATGCACCTCACTTAAAAGTGATTTTCTTCTTGTACAATAGAACGACACTGTAGGTCCCGCACCCTACCCTGACCAGCAGCACTGATTTTGTTAGAACATTATTACATGTAGACAAGTTTCTCCACCCAAGCCCAAATTGTCCTTCTCCTTGGGAACCAGGTGAGTGTGAAGTCCCTTCTCCTCCTCCT
>JANHGN010006355.1:35491-60264 GCA_024605025.1 Megaceryle maxima | reverse complement strand
TGGGGGGAGGGGGGGTGTGGTAGCGGGCGCGGCGGGGGGGGGGAGGGGTGTGGTGGGGGGGGGGGGGGGGAGGAGAGGAGAGGAGAGGAGAGGAGAGGAGAGGAGAAACGGGTTCCTAAAGCAGCCCCGAGACACCTCTGCTCTCCAGGTCACCCCCTGGGCCCTCACAGCGTCAGTCAGTGCAGCAGCTCAGGGCTAGCGAACCACCGAGCAAATCCAATGGACCTACAGCCGCGGTGTCATTTCTGCTGGAGAGAATTGATGCCCTTGTTTCCCTTTGTAGGCAGATAAAATAAGTACAGAGAGATCTGTGATGTGGCAGCTCTTTGGATTTTGCAGAGGATTTTGAGGCAAGCCATGGTTTATGAGCAGCCCATTAAGACAGCGCACACTGCGTCTCATAAAAAATCCCATTTTCCCCATTTCAGCTCTACAGTTGTATTTCATTTGCAGTTTAAATCCAGTAAGAGGATGAGTGGAGGATTTTGGCAGGGAACCATCCCTGTCCTGGGAGTGGTGATGGAGGCAGTGCCAGGGGGAGACCAGGTCCTGGGCACAGGGTGTAAATCCAGAACACCCCACCCTTCCCTGCCACGGGGCTGGAGTGGGACCTTGGTTATGAGGGAAAAGATGCTTCCAAGTGAAAGGGAAACACAAACATCCACTCCATTTTTTGTTGTTGTTTAGATTTCATGTATTGCTAATTACACATGCCAGTGTTGTGTGGTATTTAATGCCAGCCAGTGATGGATGCTCTATAATCTTATATAAGGGAGAGCACATTTGTTTTCTAAGGCTAACTGCACACAATCTGTTATTGTATAAAGCTGAATACTTCGAGGGTTGGTGCCTTTCAGTGTCGAGTACAAAAGCCAGGCCTCCCCGACAATAACCTTCATTAATCAGGTTTCCCTGGTCTGCAAGCGTCGGAGACCACGATGTCTTCCTTGCACGTCAAACCTTGCTGGGATTACACTTTGAAAAGCCTCCCACCGATCTTCCATTCTTCCATTTTTCTTTATTTGGTTTAAAGGGAAAATATCCTCCCAGTGGAGCTACTGTCATTGCAGTGGCGTCTACACACATTTCTTTTAAACTAATAGTTTAAAGCAGGGGGAGGGAAAAGCAGCTGCTGGGAGCGGGGGGAACCTCACTTAAAGAGGATTCAGCTTCTTTTGTTTTTCACAAGAGCTGTTGAGTGTTCAGAGCTTTAAAAAATATGGCCACTTACTGAGACTCCTGAAATATAGATTTAGGGGAGAGGTGTTCTGAGGGCTTTCAAGAGATTTAGAAGCACGAGTGAAGGTCACGCAGAGCTCTGCTGGCTGCCGTGCTCTGCTGCACTTCCACACAGGCTCCTGCAGGAACGGAAATTTTGGTGCTTCAGCTCAAGTTTCCATAACTGTCTGGAGTTTGAGATACATCCCAAACTCCCCAGCCCCTAAGAGTGGATGAAAATTACAGGACATGGGGTCACTCTGAAATAAGCCTGCTTTTATTTAGGTACCTAAATACGCTGGGGCTTTCAGAGCTGCTTCCTGAGCAGAATCACCCCCATGGCAGGAGGGTGACTGCCCGAGCGGGGGTATCAACCTGAGCTGCTGAAAGAAACAGGAAAGGTGGGTAAGAGAGAGGGTAACTGCGGGCTGGGGAAGGACGCTTTAGTCACTAGGCTGAGAACTGGGTTTGAGGAGACCTGGACTGTCCCCAGGGACACAGCCTCTGCCGGGGAAGCTCATCCTTGTGTCTCGGGCAGCTTCAGTGGGGATGTGTGTGCAGCGCCGGGCTTTGCACCCGCAGCGCACGGCGAAGCCACGGCTGGGCAGCGAGTCTGGCGGTTTGCCCAGGGGTAGGAGAGCCTGACGCTTCTCCCTCTTCCAGAGGGATGGGGACTTGCCACAGAAATTTAAAGCACTTTGGAAAAAAACCCCAGAACAGTAAGGAAAGCCAAGCAAGGTGGGACTGCAGGTGAACACTTGGGGCCTGAGCGATGCGTAACCTTGACCTCAGTCAAGCTTCTTCTCCTGGAAGGCGGTCTCCGAGCTCCCTGTCTGTCCTTGAGGGGCTGTTTCTCCAAGGAGACAGGACTCTCCCAAGCTGCTAGCCAAAATACAACTAATTGTTAGACTGTCTCTGAGCAACTCTGAGAGTTGCTAGTAACAGCAAGCTCTGGCCGTTACAATCTACGCAGTTTCAGCTTTAAATGTGAAGTATTTCTGGAGAAAGAACAGTTGTGTTCCTGCTCTGAGTCTGCACAGTTGCTCTCCCAGGTTTCAAGATGCAGTGAAAGTTTTTGGGTTGTTTTTTTTTTTTTTGTACTCTACGTTTCAAACGCTTCATTGTCAAACTGGTTAAAAGCCCTTATTTATAAAATGTGTGCGTCTCTTTCAGCTTAACTGAAAAGGCATTAAAATAACTGCAGCTGTGGAAAGAATAATTACAGCGAGATTTTGTCAAGGACTCTCTTGTCTGATGTTGCCATCTGTGACATGGTGAATGCAAAGATCATTTTAAACATAGGCAGTTAATGTAGAGAATAATTTCAGAGCTTTAGATATTTATGGTAAATTATTTAACTTTATTGTTCGGTTTTATGGCCTCATTATTCCATGTAGTAAGGATCTCTGCATTTTGTGTTGTTCTGCACTTTGATTTTCACTTTGTGATAGAAAAGTACGCTGCAGTAAAAGTAACACTTCACACATTCCAGAAATGTTTCAAGGAGACATCATATTAATCAGATTATTGTCATGCTCTTCAATATCATCCTCGATGCCTTAAAATAAAAAACTTTAGAGAAAGATCTTGTTATTGACCAGGTGTTAACAGTCAGTCCTTCAAGCATGGGCAGCGACAGGGGCTTGTAAACACCACAATTTCGCATTAATTTTCTCCTGTCTCTTAGAATATTGTTTTTGAGACTCCCACTAAGAGGACATTGCTGCGTTATTTCCTCCAACAGCCCCCTAACTGCCAAATTAAGAACAGACTGTCGCGCTGGAAATGAGTAATTGGCTGCCAGGGACACTGAAAAAGGGGACTTGGCTTTACTGCTGTTTGCTGCTCCGTAAATGGGGCTTGCGCTGGAGCGAAGTCGACTCTGCTTATTAATCAAATTAGAGTGTGAGCAGCCCGTGGGCTGGATCCTGCACAGGGCACTGGGCATTGCTGTGCTCTAGGGGCTCCTCCTCTGCTCCGGCTGCCGCAGGGCACCCGCCACCCCTGCGTGGTACCTGGACGGGGCGGTGGACACCGTGTGAGCGTTTCCCTCCCGACAGCTCCAGGCTGCGATTCCTCCACTCTGCTCTGAATGAGGTTTGAGCAACTTCTCTATGGAGGTTGTGTCCAGGAGGAGACCAAGATGGGGTGAGGGTTACCCTGGGTACAGCGACTCTGTCCTCAGCCACTGCATCCGTTCCTCCTGACTACAAACCACCCAAACAGCTGTTTGTGGGAAACCTGGGGGATGGTTCTGCATCCTTACAGAGAGCATCCTCTGTAAGGTTTGGTCCTTCTGGGAACCTTCATGTAGCTCCATCTGGAAAGTGTCTCTAACAGCTCTTCCCTCAGTGGTGCTGCACAGACATCCTTAACCTGGCAGCGCAGTGCAGCAAGTGCCTGCACCCGCCCGTCCCTGCTCCTGCGGCATCTCCACAAGCCCAGGGATACCCGAGACAGCCCAGCAGAAGTATTTTGTCAGATGTGAACTTTTCAGCGGATTGGAGATCATCTTTCTGACAGCTGAAGGCCGCCACAGTCCTTGGCAGCCAACTCTGGAGCGTGCAAACAGGAACAGGAAGGGACGAGGCACTGCCTGTGTGTTCCTGCAGAACACCTCTTCCCAGCCAGCCCGCCCGCTGCGCCCTGGGGACGGGTGTGCCCTCTGCAGCTGCCTAACATCTGGATCTCCTTCTGGCTCACTAACAGCTCTGTCCATGCTAACAAGGAGACCTCACTGCAGCCCATCCACCCGGAACAGCACCAGCACCTTCTCCATCGGCTGCCGGGCTCGGCAGTGCCGGGGCACGGCCGCTCTGGCTCAGAGCACTGCCCTGCGGATAAACGTTTGTCTCGGAGAGATGAGAGGCGAGTGGATCTGGAAACCATCTGAGAGAGCTCAAATGCTGCTGGAGGTGGGCGGGGGAAGGTCAGGAGCCCGCGGTGCTCAGACGTGCTGCGGCAAGCGCACCAGAGACTCGGGCTTAGTGCAGCTAATGCGGCAGAGGTGGCAAATCCAGTAGCTGTGGACTTACTACAAGGTGAACTAAATTGGGAACAAAATATGTGGGCTGAGGACTAGTAGGGAAGAAGCCATGTAAGATTAATTTCCCTATCTACCTACAGCCCCAGGCAATCCCCTGTTTACCCTCAGCCATCTGGGTGACACAAGAAGCCCTCAGGAGGTTCTGCCTGAGCCTGGCTTCTCACTCCAGGCTCTACAAGGGGCTTTGTGACGTGCGGCTCAGTCTTTCACATTTCACCACCTAAACTTCGACAGCTCGCTCCAGCCTGTATAATTTGAGTGCTGAGCTTCAGAGAGGCCAACCCGCAGTCGTGGGAGAGCACCTGAAGACATATTTAAAGAACAATATTTGCAAACCCCTGGAAGGCAGGCACTGCCAGGTGTTCCTTTGTTTAAAGGAAAGTGAATTTGTGTATGCAGGTGGTTTATACTGTTTAGTAAACGCTTGTAATTTGTGTATCACTGGTAACTTGCGTTACAAAACAAAGCGGCTCTTGGCCGGCCACTCCTCCCTCTGCAGCAGCGGGTAAATAAACAGGGCTTTAAGCACGAACCCTCCCAGGGGCACATCAGCCACTCACATCCTAGTGTTTTATTTCTTCCCTGGCCAGCCACAAGGCCTGGGCCAGGACCCTCCTCTGCCAGAGACCCCACAGCTCTCAGGCAGGTCTGACGGCTCCCAGGAAAGGTGCAGGCACTCAGCTCTGTTTGGAAACAACTGAAGTGAATGGATTCAGGAGAACTGTGTGCAGCCGACACAAAAAGGGCAGTACTTGTGGACAAAACCATTGTCACCACCACCACAACAAGTTTTTTTCCTCCGAGCAGTGATGGTTTCTAAGCAGTGGCATGTAGGAGAGGGACAATTCCATGTACAGGTCAGCCCCAGATGGAGAAAGAACCTGGTCCTGCAGTGCTCGAGTCTCAGCAGCCTAAAGCACTGACTGTGGAGTAGGAACTGAAGAACCCCAGCGGTGACAGCAAATGGCTCTGAGAAAGCATCAGAGAATGAGAGAAGCGTCTTCTTCAGGATTCCTGGTTTCTTAAAGAGTGACTGTTTCAGTGATGGGAACGTAAAGACCACAGAAATCTCTCTGTGCAGTGGATCGGACTCATCGCATACGTATTTCTCTTCCTTGGCACCTTTCAGAGTGCGAAAGGCCAAAGACTTCACCCTTTGTCAGCAGTTATTTTGACAGATGGACAGAGAAGCCAGGAGCCAGCAATAATTCTGGCTAATTTCTCCAACCTTACAATTTCTGCATATAAAGAGAAAATCTACGCAGTGTTTGCTTTGGCTGTATGGAGGGGGAGCAAGAGGGGCTGATGATTAATGGAGGCACTAGGTGAAGAGCCGGGTGAGATGGGCCAAGCTGACTCTGCCCAGTTTCTGTGTGTAGATGACAATCAGAAATTCCTCTATTCCCTCATTTTTGTGGTCTGAATCAAGGTTTGTTTCCAGCCACTGCCCCGGCCCACGAAGAAAACGCTGGCTCTTAAAGACACTGCTTAAAGATGTGTGGTATGGGAGAAGCCGTTCTCTAAAGATGACGGAAGCCTGTCCCCACAGGTCTCTGCCAGCAGCAGAGGCTGCCTTTGTCCCTACGTCTCTTTTCTCTGTCCGTAAAGGCCCAGCTGGCCGATCCCTGCAGGCAGGCAGCAAGGTCTGCGAGGGCACACGTGTGCCAGGGCGTGCGTGTGAGCACACGCTTGCTGGAGAAAGAGCCCGAGTGCACGCGGGGCTCTGAGCGCTGCGCTTGCTGCTACCTCTGCAACAACAACCAACAACAGCTCCAGGCTGGGTGCTGGGCTCGGTGTTGACCTCAACAGCAGTTTTTCAGCTCACTACAACTATAGTGCAAAGGTGTGTAAATAGATATTTGTGCATGTAACAGGCAATCGCTCAGCTCTCAAATACACATTGAAATACCACCTGGCCAAAGGGTAAGCTCTGCACAACATCCACCTAAAACCAGAGACAATGGGCGCAGGAAGGTGCAGGAGAACATCTGCACCAACCACCAGGCTCCCACTCTGCACGTGGACGTGTCCAGTATGAGCAGAGTAGGGTCACAGTGCCGTGCTCGCTAACGCAACGCTCGGACACCGGGCTGCCCAAAGCCTGTGCCAGCTTTTGCCCATCACCGCTCGCCTGCTGAAACTCCACACATGGACACAGATTTTCCAGCACTACATGGAAGTCACAGAGTCCACGCCAGCAGAAACTCGGGCTTGCTGGCCCAGTTACTAGCAAAGATGAGCAGGAAAAGCCCCCGCGCTTGCTCAGAAGCTCGAAGTCCTCATGCTCTTTGGTTTCTTTTCCTCTAGCTATCACACTTGTTAACTCAAATTAACATTCATAATGCAAAATCTATTGGAACATGCCTTCCAGACTCACAGACATTTCTGTTATGGTCAGGATTAATCACAAGGGATAATTAGAGTATTAAATGAAATAATTAGAACATTATGACTCTAATAACCAAATTCATAGATATTAGCTTCTGAGAAAAGCCAAATATGGGAATCAGAGAAGTTTTGATGGATGCCTCTAGCTGCACTTATTTTTCTCTGCATTTTCAATTAAAAATTCCCAAACAGCTGCCACACTGAGGCAACTCACCTTAATCTAAAAGGCTCAGCAGTTACCAGCCGCGGGGCTGACAGCGCAACGGGCTGCTGCAGAAAACTCACCACAGCTCATGGCTGCCGTAAGCCCCACGTCCAGGGATGGGCCAGCGATGGAGACCATGCTACAGCAAGACTGCCCCTGGACCGCAAAGCCACAGTCACCGTGCTGCTGGGCAGGCTGGAGGGCAGAGATGCTCGGGCAGCCTGACACCCCCGGGGCTGGGCAGGCAGGGCTGGCTGTGACAGAGGGGCTGGTACACAGGAGAGGGTTTGCTTCTGCAGCAAACACCACGCTCCTGCTCTGCTCTCCCCATGCACCACCTCCCTGCCAGTGAAGAAATGCTTGGCAGGTCCCTCCCAGGCCAGGTCCAAGCCCAGTGAGCTCGGCTCCATGGGAGGTCAGGCTCTGGCAGCAACTCGTCACCCCAGGCGTTACCTCCTCTGAGGAAATGGAGATTTCTGCTGCCTCTGAGGGTATGATTCCCTTGCCTGACAGACCCTTGTGCAGCCAGGCTTGGCTTGCCTTGGCTGCAGGACAGCCAGTGTCTGCTGGGGCACCAGCAAAGGGCCGGGCTCTGGAGCCCAACTCTCAGGGGCCTCTGTGGAGCCAAGAAGTTTTTTACACCGCTAATGTATGCACAGTCCCTCTCCAGCATTCTGTGTCATGCTACAGAGGAATAAATGAATTCATTACAGCATTATGCAATTGCAAGTGTTTAAAAATACCAAGTATGTACATTTACGTAAGCAGATGTAGCCGCGGATAGCGGAGAACTGCCGGTTGCCGGCCCGCGGATCTGCACATGTTCTGTGGCAGGGGATGCAAAGCCCTGCTGAGAAAGCAAACTCCTCCCAGCACAGGCAGCGAGTTAACAGCACAATGAGAGTTAAAATGCACAAACTAAGCAATTTCATCTTTTCAACAGGAGATATTAATTCTAGGTAACAAACTAGGATTTTTATCATGCCAATGATTTAGAGTACAGCCAAATTTATGTTGAATATTTCCCTTATCAGGCAACAAAAGAGAGAGTTCCTTCTAGTACCTGGAAGCAGTTGCTCTGGTCTGTGGAAGGAATCATCTCGGTGTGAACTATCAACATCCTATACTCTGTATATAACCCAGTATCTCCATTTGCAGTCTAGATATGCCAGTCTCAGCTCTAGGGTCACTCAGTTCCGAAGAGCTGTGACCTCCGTGGGCAGTGACACGCCACAGTACACAGACACACGTGCTGGCCCCAGCAGCATGTCCCATCCAGGACTCGCTGTGCTGCGTGCCAGCATGTTCATGCAGGAGCTGGCTGAGTACAGCACCCATGCAACAGCCACCTACTTGGTATTTATGTGCCATTCTCGAGCCCACCGCATGGAGAATACATCACGCCACTTTAATTCCTGAATTCCTCTGTAATATTAAATGATAAGAAATTTTTGCATAGTTCTGACAAAGCAGTCAAAATCCAGTTGCAAATGCTCTGCTGTTTATTGATAGCTCCATAATACAGGCGAGGTAGGTGCCAGACAGCTGCATTTCCTGGCATTTAAAAAGAATTCACTGTAATGTATTGTAATGCATTAGCATAATAATTGGTAAGCATTCGCAGATGAATAGTTTACTGACTGATAGATTTTGTACAGAAACTGTGAAGGTTACACGGAGGGTGAAAACATTTCACTGTGTCAATGAACATACTTAATTTTTCTGGAAGTGCTATTTAAATTGTGCAGCGCTGGGACATTAGCATAACAAAGACATAACGCATTAGTTCGCGCAGTAATAGGAACGCTGCCCCGCGGCCACTCCATCAGGTGACCCATAAAAGCTGGGGTTTGGAGTCTTCCCAGAGCGGGCAGAGGCTCATCTAAAGCTGCACCACAGCTCCTGTCCCTGACACTTTCTCCTCCCTTGCTAGCACGGGCCAGCTCGCCTCTCGCCTGCTTTGCTTTACTGGTGACCGGGTTTGGATCCCTGTGGTCGGTACTGGTTTGGGCAGAGCTTGGTGTTCCGCCCACGGTCCCCGTCCCCACGGCTCTCCTGGGGCGAGTCACTACTGTTGTCCTCCCCATCCCTCCTGTCCTCCCCATCCCCTTCTCTGTCACTTCCATCCTCGATCCTTCAGGGCATAGACACCGTTTCCTACTGTGCATTTTCACCACGAATGACCCCGTGGGGGTCTCCAGGGGGACTCCAGCCCACCCTGTGACTCAGTGACAGCCCCAAGCCATAGTGGCTCAGCTGGAGGTCACTGGAGCTTTCCTCCCCACCCCAGCAGCTGCCCACTGGTGGTGGCTTTCCCTGGCCCGCGTCCCCAGAGCCACAACACTCCAAATGTGAGCCACAGAGCCCTGCAGAGGGGGAAGATGCAGGATGGAGCTGAGGGGTTGAAGGTGGACGGCACTTGAGCAGGTTGGGGCTCAGGGAAGATGAGCGATGCAGAAAAGCAGCTTTAAACACACATGAAGTGTTCCGTGTGTCTGCACTGCTTCACTTCGAGCACAGGGACAAAGACATGGACAACATGTCATCTCAGATTGGGATACCTTGGCAAGGCTTGAATTTTCTCCCAGGTTTTCTCTGGGTCTTCTAAGTTCTTGGTCATGAACAGACATCACCTGAGTCCCCTTGAGAAATCCATGACATCTCTGAATAATTCACACACTCTGGCTTCTGCCTCAGTCTTTTCTTGCCCTTGTTTTACAGCAGACTGTCAGGATGACAGTTTTGCAATTAACTCGGAGAAGACCGAAGAGCTAATTGAAAGGGACAGAGCTGAATCTGTTGGACAGAAAGTTTCTGGAAAGCATCTTGAATTAGATTTTTGCTTGCCATTATATATGATAATTCCATTGTCATTTGGACTAAACTGGGGAAACCAGATGTGAGGAGGAATGAAATATTCCAGCGTATGAGAACACAAAGCTTTCATCTGCACTGTCACCAAATGGAAGGAGATCAGACACGAGCACAGACTTTGCCTGCTGAGGGATCCCAGATAGCTTTACGACACGGTTACCATTCATCTCCACACCAGGAACATGTTTCATTAAAAAAATCAAAGGAGCTTTTTGCCCGGATGACAAACCAAAAATACCTTCTTTCAGCTCAACCATTTGACCTGCAGTTTCTACCAGAAACATATGGATTTCAAGTGTTTCAAGATTTCATGTGAAAGCCTCATGAACAGCAAACTCTGGAGTACAATTCAATGCATTTCTTCCAGGGATGATGGAAGGATGAATCAAACCTCATTACAGAGATCTTTTAATCTTGACCTTTGTGGCTCTCACTTTTCTGTCTCAGAAAATTCCTATGGCATAAAGAGGGGAGGTGCAAACAGGATTTGTACTTCAAGAGTGGTCATCAACAAGATACCTTTCTGTAGATTTTTAAAACCACCCTATAATATGAAACACATGGGATTTAAGTTATGGATTATGAAAATCTTCCTAGAGGTAAGAATATTTAATTGCTACAAAAGGTTCCCTGATTAAGAACAGGGATATTTAGGACTGTGGGGAAAGAAATCCACTGACGAGACCACAGACAGACAGACAGGCAGACACCCTGGTGATCTCCATCCCCAACCAGACCTCTCCCACTTGCTGTGCCTGAGCACCGGCCCTGTCCCTTGAGAAAGGCAGAGTAAACAATTACACAGCTCTTGCTGTTGGTATTTTAACTGTGAAAGCTTGTTCCCGACGAGCTGTACACAAATATGACCTGCTTGACTCTCTCTGTCTAATTGGTAATAAGGAAATCGAAACGCAATTTATAGTAACAGATTTCTTCCTACTTTACAGTTGCAACGTGTTTCATTAACACTTCTGCAGCAATTTGCACTATTAGGGACACATTTGCTGCAGTGAGGAGAGAGAACATCTAAGAGTATGAAGGACGACAGCGGGGTGACCGCGCCACGGGGCAGGGCTCCTGCCACCCGCGCGCCTCCAGCCGGGAGCTGATTGAGCCGGCGCGATGCGAGGCCTCTGCTAAGAGATGTTATTACTGGTGCTTTTTATTTGTATTCCTGTAGTCTCTTGGAGTCACCAAAAAGGGCAAGAACCTGCTGAGCAAGGGAGTGGGCTCAACACACCCAGAATCGGTGTGTGACGGGAGGGGTGATGGCGGCTCCTGCCCACAAAGCTCTCGGCACAGGATTGGTTTTGGAAACGGGCAGTATCAATAATGACACCGAGAAGGAAGTAGAATTTTTCTCATTCTTTTTTCCACGAAGCATTTGCTACTTCTGTAGTGTAACACAGTTGTTACTTCATATTTCTTAATAATTCCACTACATTTTTTAAAGTGAGGGAAGCGGAGGGAACACATTCCCCAAAACACTCTCTAGAGGAGCTTCCCCCCACGTCCCGTCTCCCACCACACAGCTCACAAGACCCGACTCGGTCGCGCTCCACCAACGCAGCAGCAGAGGGACCTCAGGCAACTTGTGCTAGATAGGAATTCCCCAGGGGTTCAGAGCTGACAGGCACCAGCAGCAGGAACCGCACCAGGACCCCGGCAGCGCTTTTCGGCTGCGCTGCCTCAGCCCCGGCCCCAGCTGGTCCGTCGGCTACGCGATACAAGTCGGTACACTCGGTGCTATGCACTGAGTTTTAAGAGTGTGGTCCTCACCAAGCTAGGGCATCGTATTGTGAGAGGTTTTGTGAACCTAACGCTGCCCTTACCCCCGAGCATACCCTCCAGTGAAGGTGGGAAATCGGCTCACCAGGAAGCAAAACGATCAAGGTAACTGGAGCTCTGCCAGGTCGGGGTGGCGGAGGTGTTGGGGCTCTCTCCACACAGCTCTAGGTCTTGCAGTTTGCTTCGGAATGGCTGTGACAGGTTGTGTTTATTAGCTGAGGACTGGGTTTGGAGAAGAGCTTGATGGATAATGAGAGGGGACAAGGGCAGGTGGCTGCAGAGCAGAGCAGAGAGAAGCCTGGCTGGGAGCTGTGCTGGGAACAGGGCTGGGAGCTGTGGTGCTGGTCTCAGTACAGCTTTGCTGTTCTGATGGCAGGAGGATGATGCCCATGGCTCAGGATGCAGGGAGGCAACAGCAACTTCAAAGGGAGAAACACACCCCAACACCAAACACTCACTAAATTTTACTTCTGCTTCTTTAAAGGAAATCTATTATTTATTTCTATGCAGATATATTTAATAATTAGCATGAAAGAGAAATGTAGCAGCAGATGGGGACATTCCTGGGGAAAATTTCAGTGCTGAATATTTCATTATATACAAATGTAACTTTCAGCCCTTTACTTCAGACAGAATGTGGTTTCCAGACAATGTGGGAGGCTGCCATGTATTATTTTTTTTTAAATATGCTATTTGTTTAACAAATAAATTGTACTTTATTAAAAACACAAGTTTTTAACTAGTCCTGAGGAGTGTGTTAAAATTCATGTTAACATCTTAATGTTTTACGCCAGATGAAAACAGATCACTCCTGCAAATGAAAATGATGCTGTTCCTTGATAAGGCGGAGAAGCCCCTGGGTGCAGCTGTGAGCTGGGCTGCCCCTGACAGCAGCACTGTCTCCTCTCATGAAACCCCTGGGATTTCACAAGAGTCAGCAATTCTGCTCATTTTAAACACGAAGCTTATAGTGTTTTGCATTCAGATTAAGACCCCTGCTCAAAGGCCAATTTCATCATTCCTTTGAGAATACACAATTCTAGTAATTTTTATTAGAGGCAGGTTACACCTTGTGTGATGAAATCTCAATAAAGATGCAACAACGGTCCACAAACTTATAAAATATCACTGTCTTCAGTCAGAGTTACTGGGAAAAGGGTCTGAAAAGGTGGCCTGGCTTCCTGTGTGCTCCCTGGGATAGCTTTTTGTGTTCTACTGAGTCTGGAGTGATGAGGAAACTCCTGGTGGTAACTGCGATTTTTACCAAAAAGAAAGGGAGACGCCGGCAGCGATGCTCGTCCTGCTGCCTCTCCCAGGCCAGCGGGCACAGGAGCTCTGCCTGGCTTCTGACCCAAGCACAGATTACTGCACTTAATTGGCTTCTGTCCCGGGGGAAGAAAACGGAAAAGTCTCATTCTTGCTTTTGTTGCTTTGGGTGAATCAATCCCTTGCTCAAAGTGTGAGATCGTAATCAGAAAATGAGCCTGCTTGGGACAAGTGCTGATGATGTCTTGCTCCTGCTGGGACACGGGTTGTCCTTGTCACTGAGCCAGGTGCATAGCCAGACCCGGCTGGAAACCTGCCACGGGCTCACCCACCCCAGCAGCACATCAGCACGGCGACCACGGGCCAGAAACACCCGTGAAAAACCAGTCCAATTTCATCAGCTCTCTGATGTACTTTTTTGACAAAAAATGTGCTTTTCCCCTCAAAATTTAACAGGCCTCCCACGCTCCCTTGTGTTATTATAAATCCTCCCAAAGTTGATTTTTTTCTAAGTTAAATTCTATCTTAGTGTTGTAAATAGACTTTGCCAAAGCCGCTGTTGGTCCGTAGCTGCAAAAGGTACGAGCTGCCTGGGCACCCCGAGCCGTCCCAGGAGGTGCTGGGAGAGGAGAACGGGTCCGGGCTATTCCCGCAGGCAGCGGCCGGCGCTGGGAGCGGCACAACCAGCGTTCCCCAGCGCTCTGGATGCACCGTCCTGTTCCCCAGCGTGTGGAAATGCCGGCGAGCGGGCCCAGGGGATGAGTTAGAGCCCTGGGCATCGAGAACGTCCTAGACCGGAGCAGCACGTGGCATGCGCAGGGTCCACCTGTACCCTGGTAGCAGATGCTTTGTGCATGCGGCACACCAGGCTGCCCCCACGTATATCGGGTGATAAACGTCCCTTTGGTAGGAGGAGACAATATTTCATTGCAAAAGTAAAAGTCAGTAGCAGGCGAAAGTGCTATCTCAGCTTGCTGCATAAACAGCTAAAATAAGCAATATGCAAGCGTATCATTTGGAACCCAGATTAACAATTCCTGGTCTGAGTAGTGGTAGCGAGTCTGATTTATTGTGGTGATGGTATTATGGTCCCAGACTTTATTGTCCTTTAAATTATACTGCAGTCTATACAGGAGCCAGACAGGGATCTAAATCAAGTATTATTGCCTGTAAATTTGGAAACAAATAGTAGTTTTCCCTTCTTTAAATCACTGAATTTGTGGGTTTTATAAGGTGAACGTTATGACTTTTTATGTGAGAAAAGTTTTTGTTTCCCTGCTCTGCTTTTCCCAGCCTGCAGAGTCCAGCTCTGCTCCCTCCCCACCCAGCCCCGGGGGGTTTTGTGGCCACTCCGCAACTGCCTCCGTTTTCCTGTATGGAGAGGAGTGGCCGAGGAGCTCTGCTGCTTTGGGATTTTGCATATAGGAGATAATTTTCACCTGACTCAAAGCCAGGCTGCTACCCCTGAGTAGCCAGAGTCAGATGTTCACTGTGGCTCCCATCCTGCATGAGGGTGGCCATGGAGCGACCTTCGCACACGTGTGTATTAATAGTAACTTTGCATAAAGCAGCTGCCACCTGCTCCACCAGGAAACCCCTTTCCCTGCTGGCAGGGTGGAGATCCTGGGCGGGCTCCAGGTGTTTGGGGACGGACACAGCCCTGTGGCACAGGGCACAGAGCCCCTCAGGAGCACCCAATGGGGCAGGGGGACACGGGCACCGTCTCCATCTCACCCTCATGCAACAGGAGAGCGATCGATGCGGCAGGGGATTGAATGGAGGCTTAGAAACCTCCTAAGCCGGTCTTTATTCCTCACCTCTTCCAAGGGAAGGGACAGCTGCTGATCCGTCAGCCGCTTTCTCTAAGGGCCGGTGACTTCGCCGCTGCCTGTGAGGCCCCGCTGTTCAGCAGGTAATTGAAAAGATGATGAGAGGAGCTGTCAGTCCCCGTCAGCCCCGCGCGCCCGGCTGCTGAACGGCAATTCATTTACAGGCACTAGCGTGCTGTTTATGTTTTTGTCATCTTATACCTGAATGTCTGAATCAGACTCTTTATTTTTGTCTTGCCCTTTGTACTGCTCGGTGTATTCGCAGCCTCCCTGTCTGCTCCCTGCTTTGATTACTCAACGTGTGCTGCTCACTCCCGCTGCCGCCCGCGCTGGGAGCACGGAGCCGAGGGAGGGATGGTGCCGAGAGGAGAGAGCCGAGACCACCTGTGGCAGAGCTGCGTCTCCCTGCGACCGAGATGCTCCTGCCAGCACGGGGACGGGGACACCCAGGAGGCTCCGGCATCAAACGGGCCCCGTTGCAAAAGGGCAAAAGGCAGTCGTGGCTGCGAAGAGCGTCTGATGTAAACAGCTGAGAAAGATAAAGGGAGGGTGGGAGCTTGGTGCCAGCTGGGGCATGGTTACAGAGGACAGCATATGGCACGGTACAAAGTCACCCCTTTTTCCAGACCTCCCGAAGCACAGCATTTCAGTTCAGCATGGAGGGAATGGGCATGTCCACTCCTTACCCATGCAGGGACTGAGATGGTGTCACTTTGGTCCCTGCTCTGTCCCGCGTGACATAAGCCTTGGTCGGTGGATTACTGAGAAAAGACAGGGCAATGAGGACAGGAGTCCCCAGCCTGTGGTAGGATACGGGCAGAAGGATCCGCGGCATTTGCGTACATTAGCTGATGGTTGTGATGCTGCTTTGCAGCCCCTGTGATGTATTAGCCTGGCCTCTTCTCAGACAAGAAGAAAAATGGGGTAGGCAAAATGTTTCTGTATTTGTAGGCTTAGAACAAATCACTTTTATGTTACCAGCAGCTGTAACCATTAGGGAATCCTGGCAGCCTTAAAGGGCTGCAAAAAGAAACCTTCCCCTGAGCTGACACGAAGCCTGGGGGTGATGCTGGGTCTGGCAGCAGGCTGCCCGGAGAGGGGACGCCGGATGGGGGGCTGCAGACCCCCCACCATCCCACGCAAACCCAGGTGCCCGTATCCCTGCAGCAGCTGCCAGGCACACGCGCGTCTGGTACAGGAGACAAGGGGGAGACTCGAGAAGCTGAGCAAGAAATGGGGAGGCACAATAGTTTGTTTGCTAACTGTCTGAGCTGGGCCATACTGCAGACCTGGAATCTGCTCTCCCGGTCTATCGATACCGTGTTTGCCAAACAGCTCTTGGCAGAGCCGCCAGACACAGCCCTGCCAAACTCCTCCTTGGCACATGGCAGGAATCGCGTTGTGGGGGCAAGTGAAGACATCTCTGTGCAGGGATGGGGAGGGGGAAGGGAGGGACAGGACTCCTGTGCTGGATGCCTTGGGCCTGACCCTTCGCTCCCTGCCCCTGTGCGAAGCCACGTGGGTCGGGGGCTGCTGGAGGGACCGCAGAGGAGGAGAATCCATCTGTGCATGGATTCCTTTCCCTTCCTTTCCCAGCACGCTGGTTTCAGTCTAACAAAAAGCTTTCTCGTAATGCTGCCTCCCATTCAACACAGTACAAACCAAAGCCTTACACGTAACTGAACACAAGAAAAGACTTTTACACTATCACATCTGCATGTTTTAGTCGAGCAAAAGCCTGAGTTACGTGCAGCATGAACTGGCATTTAACTGCAGCAAGCAGGTAAAAGCCCCTTCCTGATCTCTTCAGTGCACAGTGCCCTCTTTGAGGAGAAACAACCATGTTACCTTCATACTTAAAGTTCCCAAGACTCCTCCAAGTAGCCCTTACCCCTCCTGTGCTTTCAGACAAGCCGTCTTTCAGCAGCTGTCTGCTGGTGCTGTGCTTCAGCAGAGAAGCCCCAGCAGAGCTGAGCAGCACGCAGCGGCAGCACAGGCAGCTGACCTGCTGCTCTGCTCAGCACTGAACTCCAGAGATGAAGAGAGGTGTAAGGTACCACCTTCCCGAGGCGGCAGCGTCCTGCGCTGCCCTTACACAGGTAAAAATGATGACGAGGCCCCAAGCCTTGGACAGGTGACTGTTTCTCCCACCTTCTTCTGCCTCTTTGTTCAGGCACTCAGAGCTGTGACAGACACTATCAAGGCCGAACCTAACATGACTGAGCTGAGTTTTGAGCTCCTGCTTTTTGAGCGGGTCATAAATTAACCATCACATGATTTATTTGGTTTTTTTTCTTTTGTGATCTATAAAAAGCTGAGTGAACAATGCTCCCAGCAAGGCATCAACACCAGAATGTCACCATTGTGAGAGCAATTTCCCTCTGGCTCCTATTTTTAAACAACCTCCTGGAGTCCCTCCTGCCTACGTTCTGGAGAAAGCACTCCAAAGCTTAACAGGTTTGACATTTTCATTTCTGTTTTCCTTCAAATCCCTAACATCATCCGATTGAGCATTACAGCTTGTTTGCGTCCTATTGCCTGCGAATATCTATCACAAGCCCTAACACTAGAAACACAAGGCAGAGCGGCGGTGACAGAGACGTGCTGATTAAGCGAATGATTGCAGATTAGCTGCTGCAGACCCCCCATCTCTGAGCCGTGCTCTCCTCACGGCCCTTTCTGGAGATGATTTGCTTTCTGGGTAATGGCTTCTGGCACGTAGCGCAAGAGGCATGTTTTTATTTCATGAGCACCGTGAAGGCTGCTGCCCAAGCTCCAGTGCTCCATTTTGCTGGTAACACAACTTTGCACTCTCCTTCCATCAGCTGCTGCTGCTGCAAGTGCATTACAGGCTCTGTGCTATTTAGCGTTACCCCTCAGCATCCCGCTCGTCTGGTAGAGGCAGTCGGGGAGCGAAACGCAGCCTCCTCCGAGCCGCGCTGCCCCCGGCTGTATGACAGCGCTGCCGTGTCAGCAGATGGAGCTCAGGCCAACCAGCGTCACTGCTGGGAGCTCTCAGACTCAAGAGCTGCTGTTGGGAGCACTGTCCTGTCAGCAATACCCCATCTATCTACACACTCAGGCATTAGCAATGTGCTCCTCACAACTCTGCTCCGTTCTTGTCTCACAACTCATCATCCTCCACCAACCCGAGTCTCGCCGTAATGGACCCTCTCTGCGGGGCAGGGGAGAGCGGCAGGGCGAGAGCAGGGCTGCCTCAGGTGGCCGGTCCAGCCGGGGGTCCCTGCGCAGCCGCAGCGCTGCTCCTGTGTCTTCCCACCCCGCTGAGCCACGTTCGACATCTGCCTCCAAAGGGACTCCCAGGAGAGGGGGGAAAAAACAGCACCCACAGAGCTTTGCTGCCTTCAGAGCTGCACCTCTTACTCCAGCCCTTATCTCCCCTCTTCCATGTTCCCCCCTGTCCTTGGTTCCAGCAAGTGCATAACAGACAAAGCCAGGGCTACAAATCTAGAAGCTTTTCCAAGCCTCGTCGTGTTTTCAAAGGCTAATATGCTGGACATCATAGGAAACTTGTGCCCCTTGCATTACAGAGCATCGAATCCAACCAAAATTATTATGATGATTGTCATCATTTCAGTGCTGTGGGTTTCTGCCCTGAAGCAACAGCATGGCAGAAGAGTGCCAGACCGCAGTATGTGACCGGGGACACGTCGGTGTCCCCTTCATGGGACATACATTCTATGTGCTAACACACTCAAGGGGTTCATTCACCTCTGATCTCTGTTTTTTCAGATTCTCATCTCATGAGAGATTCCAGTCTGGGTTTCAGGCCAGCCTTTGCCCAGATGACACACTGCGCTCCCGGCACTGGAGCCTCTTATGCGAGCAGAGGTGGCACCTCTGTGGCTGTACTCCCTTCTTCCTTCCTCTGCTTGAGGGGCCCAAAACATCACAGGGTTCAAAGAACCCCAGCAACACAGCAGCATGCTATCATCTCTGGGAGCGTGATTACAGCTAGTACTGAAAATTGCACAAAATACCTCCCCAATGATGAAGATTGCAGGGAGGCTGGGAAAATTACCTTTTTCATTATGTCTTAAAAATACTGCAATCTCAGCCTGTGCCTAAGATTCCAGGAACTGGGGCGTTATTCAGAACAGCACTGCTGGAGTGGGCTTGCAGAGAGCAGGGAAAATGGAGCCTTCTCTTAGCCAGGTACATCGGCACCCCCGCGACCGCTGGTTTTAAATCCCAATCCTTTGAATTTACCATGGTTGTTGAAAAGCTTTCTGCAGCTCCTTCTAAACATCAGGAAATGCCAGAGGCATCCTGAAGGAGGTTTAAACAAGTGGAAACTGGACCACAACAGATCTTGTAGGATCTGAGAGTGTGCTCTGTAGCCCTCCAGTAGCCCAGGACCAGGTCTGGAGAGGACCCGGGAGCAGGTCCCCATTGGAGCCCGCGTGGGGACGTGTCTCACCACAGGCTGTGCCAGCAGCTCCTGGCCAGGTGCACGTCCCCTCTGGGCTGCAGAGCAGAGGGAATCGTGCTGATTCCACAGCAGTTCCACCAGCAGTGCAGATGAAAGCACCAATAATTCCCATTAGCAAAAACCGGCTTATGCAAAGCGGTGGGGGGACGCATGCCGAGGTGGGAGAGCTGCAGTTGCCAGCCGAGGCTCTGAGCACCAGCCTCGTTACCTTACATCAGGATCTGCCAGCAGCTCTACCAGCCACCTCCTCCTCCCCATCGACAGAGCCCGCGCCGCGAGGCTGATGGCTCCACGGGGACGGGGCAAACACGCCACAGACCATCCCCGGCACTCACAGAGCTTGGAGACAGGCTGGTCAGACACGCGAGGGCAGACGTGGGCTGGCCTGGCTCGGTCCCTGTCTGAGCCAAGGAAAAACCTGTTCAGATAAGGTGCTTCAGAGCCACAGAAGCAGCTACTACTTTGCGTCAACCAAGGAGCATCTTTCTGTGTCTCTGAGCTGTGTTCAGCCTTGCAAACACAAGCCTTTGTGGAGAGCGAAGGTTGAGCACACCAGGAAAAGACCTTGCCCAGAAGGAGCTGAAAGCCCCTTTCATTGCAGTGCAGCAGTTGGATCCCATCAGCTTAGGGCAGAGCTGTGTCACGGCTGATGCTCTGAGGCGCGTGAGATGCAACCCTTCGAGTCGTTCAATCGCTCTAAGTAACTTCCTGGTTCCAGGCACCTGCTTACACAGCACTGGCTCCAGAGTCCTGGCCAAAGGCTCCCGGGAAGGCCTGGCCGACCCTCGCACCGGCGGGAGGGGAACACTGTGACCAGGCAGCTCCCGAGAATTTACCAGAAAAGAGAGACACATTTTCGTTAGCACCAGAGGAGAAGATAGCTTTGGCTAGGAGCCCATCCCTGTTTACCGCTGAGCTGAAGCCAGCAATAAAATTGAAAGCCAGAAACAAACCACAAAAAGCATAAAGGAAAAATATGAAATTTATAACAATAAAGATAAATTAGAAGTTACAGAAAGTAGAAAATTTATAATAAAATGTGCTAGTGTGGCACAGCTGTTCAGGTTACTACTGTTGCTCCATTCTTCCTCTGCCTGGATCAATTTTTTGTGTCATTTTTATCATCCAGTGAATCTTATTTCTTGAAACAGTATAATAGTAGGGTGCTAAATAATTTCATTAGGGGAGGTGAGAACAGATGCATCTTGTTTTTGAAAACATTATTTCCAATTGAATCAGCCAGGAGAATTCACTCTCAGACAGTCTGTGCTACAGGGACACTTAATAATAAAGGTTCCTCCTCTTTACTTGCTTTTCTAGGGCAGAAATCTAATATTTGACTTCCAAACTCTTGTCCCTATTGAATTTGCACTGACTTTTTTTTTTTTCCCTGGCTATCAAAAGCAACAAAAGCAGCCCCAGACTCAGGTGATTTGTGGCTATTTGGAGGAGCCACAGATTTCCCCTCTAAGGCAGCTGTCCCCGGTTGAGCTCAGAGACAACTCCAGACCATCCAAAGCACTTCAGTTGGTTCATAAAGTCAGACCGAGGGCAAGAAACAAATGGGACGGTCAGAACAAGACCTGCCAAGGGATGAGGTCCCGGCTGGGTGCAGGAACTGGTGGCTCGAAGGGGCCCATGCAAAGCACCCGACGGCCACCGCTGTGGCCACGGGCAGCACGAGCACTCGGCTGGCACTGGGAGAGCTAATCCCATGCACACAGAGCGGGAATGCCTGGAACACGCTGAGACACGAGCGAGGTTTCCAAAGCACCTCAGAGGTCTGTCTGTGCAAACCTTTGTTCACCCCCACCCCGCCTGCCCTTCCCTCCCCCCTGCTCACCCCGTCCCTCTGGCATAACAAATTCAAAGCCTCTCAGGGCATGACCTTGTTTGACAAGGTGTCTGCTGAGCATCTGAAGGGCACTTTAAAACGAGGGATAAAAACGTGATGACAGAGACAGGGTAATGCAGGAGAGGGACAGGGCAGTGCGCGCAGCCCGGCCAAGGAGCAGGGGCCCGGCTGAGCCGAGGGGAGGGTGACCTGCTCCCCGTGGCCACCGGCCTCTCCTGGCCAGGAACAGCCTCGGAGACCTGCCAGGTGACAGACGGGAGGCAGATCGGCAGGTTATGGATGAACGGCTGGATCCAGGCTGTGTGTGTGAACAGAGATACTAGAAATTAATCATAAAAGCAAAGTCTCGGCTACCAGGCAACTCATCCTCTTTGCTCTCTGCTTCTGGGGTTCCCAATGGTTCTTTATTTGAATTGTGCTGCTGTGCACCACACCTGCCCTTTGACTTCTGCTTTACGGGACCAGTCTTAGTCCTTATGGGGCAAGGACGTTTCTCCTTCTGTCATAATTAACCAAATATCATCCCCTTGGCAAAATGCACAAGTGAAAAAGCACGTATCAGGCTAACGGGCATAAAGAGCTTCTTCTGCTGAGTTTCTAAAGACACTGCATTTGAAGTCTGCATCTCCTATCAGTCCCGTGGCGGCCGAGTACCTGTGATTACGTACTCTCATTAGGTTTTGGTGTTAATTGAAAATGCTGTTGAAAGCCATGTAGTGATGTTGTGCTGTAGCCTAAGTGACCTCAGTACGGTCTGAAAAAAGGAGCTTTTTCCTTTGAAGAACTCAGGAAAGAGATGTCTGTCACCAAGAGCCTTAGAAAATTTGCTCTATTATTATTTGAGAAGCAGAGTAAAGCCAGGCTGGGCATGAGCAGCAGAGAGCGTCTGGCCTAGGTCACTGTTCCTCACGTGGGTTTTTCCCACTCGGATGGGGTCTCCCACACACGCTCCTCCCGGCACCGCGTGGCACAGCAAAGGCGTTCGCCGGTACTGCACGGCACCAGAACTTTGGGCAGCAATTACAGCTGTCTTTCCATTATCACCCGCTGGAAATGCAGGCGCTCAGGAATTTCTTGGTTATTTGCAGCCTCGCCAGCTCCATCCAGGAAGGGCCAGTGCCAGGTGGCAGCACCATCTGCCCAGCAGCTCCCAGTACTGGGCGAGGCACCACCTGGCCACACCTGTGCAGGGTAAGCTCTGACCAGAGCCAAAGGACTTCAGGAGGGAGATGTCCTCCTGCATCTCCTCTGGCTGGAGAGCTGCAGCAAACCAAGCGTGCTGGGAGTCTGGGATTCAAGGCTGGGTGTTACCCTTCCCAGCACTTGCATGTCCTCCTTATACATACAAAAAGTACTTGACTAAGACACAGGGTTTCATGCAGAAATCAAGTAAAAGCTATCAGACAATTCTGCTCTGATGGGAGGCAAATACAGAGTAATTTGGGCTGAGATTTCCTTTAAATTTCTTCAGAAATGAAACCTGAAATGACAAGGAGCATGAGGCAAATTGCTCCTGTGTATCCCTGGGAGCTGAAATTGCTGAGTATTGCAGAGCTTCACCAAATCCCCTTATTCAGGACACACTCTTGCAGTATCGGTGGACAGGACAGGGCTGAGATTTGAAAATGTCACAGCACAGACAGCACGGCGAAGGGGCAGGGGCTCTTTTCTATCCAACGTGGGTGTAACAACTCCGGTAGGCATAATATTACAAAATATTCCCTCTGTATGATTTTTTTAATGAATCCACTTGCCACATATACACTGTGTCTGCAGATGGGCAAGGGACAGCACGTTTGACACAAGCTGGTTTTATCACTGTGTGAGCTCGGATATTCACAGACCACCTGTATTTCAGCAAATCGAGTCTATACTGGTGCCAAAAGGACCTACTTCATCATCACGCACTGGGCAACCCCCTAAGAGTTCAGCCTCTGTACCTTGTAAGATGGGATGATTGGCAATTAATGACCATTAATTAGTTCAGCATATTTTCACACTGTCTAGAAGAAAACAGACTCCGAGCCCGGGGTCAGCTCCAGCACAACAAAGTTTCTCCTTCCTTGGGCTGAACCACTCAGCACCCCCGCGGGAGGGCTGTGATCTATAGACATCGGCTTTGGGTCAAGGCTGGGGGGGAATCTCCTTTTCTGACAGGGTTGGGAAACAAAGGTCTTCTGGCCTTGGGTCACTGCTAACTACACTGCCCTTGGGAGAAGGTCACGTAACAGACGACACACAAAATGCATTTCTGGGGTGTTTTAAAGGGTGCACTTTTAAAATTAAGATACAAGAGCGCCTGCAAACGTAAAATGCTGTGCGCTGCGTACGTGTCTGTGGATGCAGAGAACGGGCTCAACAAACAATGGAGCATCTGTCTGCAAAAAGCAGACAAAGCCAATAATCAGGCCTATGCTTATTTTTATATCATAATTCACTGCTGGAGAGCAAGTGTCTGTGGCTTGACTCCTGATAAGCAGCAGACAGACAGAAACGTGGTCACCAGCTGGTGCTGCTGGCACCGCTGCCTGCATTGCAGCAGGGCTGGAGCCCAGACAGGACAGGAGCTGCTGAAGAGCAGGGAGAGGAAGGACAGTGATTCTGCTGAAGGACAGGGCAGGCAGCTGAGACATGTCCCTGGTGCTCAAACGCACCGGCGATCACCTCATGGCTGTGACAGCCCAAGGGCAGTAGGGAACCCTCAGCGCGCGCCATGGGGCACAGACCCCTGCTCCGAGAGCCGGTGTCAGCGAGGGCACCAGAGACTCCAGAGCCAGGGGAACAAGGTATTGGCAGAGAGAAGAAAAACAACCCACATATAAGCGACAAGTGATGTTCAAATAGGAAACAGTGTCTCTCGCTGAACTCTGCACACAAGATGAGTGGAGAGAGTGGAAAATGTCTAAAGCAATTTGAGGAAGTTTATTTCAACCCCACAGGGAGCTCCAGATGGTTTGTGTGGTTAGTGCAGCTTTTGTTGCTCACGCTGCTGCTCATGTTGCTGAGTTTTCAGGAGCGTTTGTGTTAATAATGGTGCTTGCTTTCCTCCCCACCTCCACAGACACACAAACATTCTCTTTCCCACTGAAATGCTACCGAAGGACCCGTTCTCCCCCTGACCTGACACCAGTCTCAGCAGAGATGGAAGTGTCCTCCCTGGCCAGCACATGAGCATTTTTCCCCCTTTTCCGTGTTCTTTGGGAGTCAGAGGTTCCCCCTCCTATCTGCACATCTGGTTTATATGATGCTTAAAGATGTCTCTGTGGCCTCTCCCAGTAGACAATCTGACGCCATCGAGCTGCAGGCCCTTTCCTTCCGCTCCTCACCACACTAATGCTACAACACAGCCCTTCCCCAGGGCGGGGGGAGCCACAGGGCTGCTCCCAACTCCTCCTACAGCTTCGCTGCTGATGCCCTTCCAGGTGCAAGTCTCCATCATGTCCCCACCTGCACCTCCCAGCAGTTGAAAGTGTCGGGTTTAAATCGTGTCTACAAAATTCCCCCCTCGTCCCATCGCACGCAGCGCGGCCGGTCCCTGTAAGCGCCGAGCAAAGGCAAGTACAGGTGAGACCACCTCCTGCCTGAGCTCCCTTCTTCATGGTGTCTCAACCTCAGGCTGGAGCACCAGAGACAGACATCTGACTGGTGTAAAGCAAACAAATCACCAAAGCCCAGAGGAACTGGTAGCTCTGGAGCAGCTCTTGACTTTACAGAGCATCTCTGGGGCAGAGAGAAGCCTCTGAGCAGCAGCACTGCAGTTTCCAGTTGTCATTTCCCACACCCCACCCCCCCCCCCCCCCCCCCCCACACCCCCCCCCCCCCCCCTCCCCTGTCCCCCCCCCCCACTTCCG
>JANHGN010006355.1:9768-35481 GCA_024605025.1 Megaceryle maxima | reverse complement strand
ACCCCAGAGCAACGGGTGGCCCGGGGGCGGCCTTGACTTTTCAAGAGCTCCCCGGGGGCAGGGAAAACCCCCGAGGCACCAGCCTGGCAGTTCCCATTTGCCTTTTCCCCCCCCCCCCCCCCCCCAACATGCTGTGCTCTCCCTGTATTCTACCTAAAGTAAGAAGAAAAGTATGTGAGGTTTTCTTTTTTCAGTCGTGCATTTTTAATTGGACTATAAATTCCATTTTGTTGTGTTCTAGAGTGTTGGTTTTATTTTCCAATAGAACTGTCTCTTCTTTGATGAGGGCAGAGATTTATTACCCAATTTCCAGCTTTATGTTTCCCTTTTGGTCTGTTGTTTTAGTTGTTTCCTAGTTATACAGACAACCCCTTTTCCCCATCTTTTTATAGCTGAATTTCCTCAAGTCCTTATTTCTGTGCTACTCATTAATGCCCATTTCTTTTACCCCATCTCCTCGGGATTCATCTCGGATCCATCCATAGACCTACACTTCCACTTTATAACTTCTTGAGGACATCTTTGAGCCTTCCGTAATTAGACAATATATTGTCATTGAGCTGTGTGATGTTACGATGATTTTACGGCCGTGTTTATGCTCTGGGCCCCTGTGCAATGCCTGCACAGAAACACCAAAAGGACATCTTAGGCGTTTGGTTTTATACACCCATGGAGAACATAACACTGTGACCTTCAGTCCAGCTTGTGGTTATTAATCAGTAGATAAAGCCACAGCCTCTTCCTAGAGAACCTGTGAGAAGTCTGCACTGTTGCATGGTGCTTTAAGTTTGTGTAATGGGAGGAAAACAGAGGCAAAGCTAATTTAAGCACAAACACCTTGTAACCTGGTAATTAAACCAGCTCCCTCTTGCTCTGCCCCGAATGCCTCCTCATTAATCGGTGCAGGCAGCACACGAGCAGCGGTGGCACAAGTAGGACAAAGCTGTGCTGTGGCGGAGGGTCCTGGCTGGGTCAATCCCAGGGCAGATGCCTTGCAGCCCTTTGTGGAGAGCTCCAGCATTTGCTCCTGGTGAGCTGAAGGGACCCCCAGGCACCACCAGAGCAGAGCACTTCCCACCAGGAGCTGCAAAGCCCATGACTGCAGCTCCCCCCCCGACACCCGGCTTCCCAGAGGCCGTTGGGTGCTTTGCAGAACCAGAAACCTGGACAAAGTCCCCAGGGATGCACCTGGGGACGCTGCCAATGGGGTCGTACCCCCCACAGCTCGGGGTTTAAACACCAGCCTCGGCGCTGGCTGCGGGACTCTGTTCGCTGACCTTTCTGCGCACGCTTGCTGTATTGATTTAAGGAAAACGGTTTTTTGCTTCTAAACTGAAGAAACAACCACCATCCTTCAATATTATTTTTGTCTGTTTATACAAAGTGTATTTCAGTGCAGACTTCGAAAGGTCACAGGAAATCTCTGGGAGTTAATCTGCCCCATTGTTTCTAATACCACATTTGACATTGGGAGGATTCCTTGTTATTAAGCCAGGAAAAGGTTTAGGTAATAATACCTGACACTACTTTAAAAAATGAAAATTTTCATGAGATTCATCACGTGTAGCTCTTCAGCACAGCTAAGATGCCTTTTTTCCCCCCACCCTCCCTCCTCTCCTGCGGAAAATGCTGCATTATTTCCACTGCTTATGGGTGAGCAGCAAGAGGATGAGAGAAATTAAGAAATGCATTTGTGTTTATCCTGTTAGGCCCATGAGCAACCCTCCTATGTTCTCCCCGTGACCTTTAACTGCCCCCTGCAGAAATGGACCTTTATGTATCATTGTTTCAGCACTTAACAACCAAGGATTATTTGAAGAACTCTTAAGGAAAAAGTTAGTTTTATATTCATGTGATGTACTCTAAGAACATTTCAGATTTGCTAGCAAGATATGCTTAAAACAGATCAAAAATACACATGCCTATGAGTTTGGGAAGGGGAAGCTAAAAATAGCCTTATTGACAGTAAAATCCACATGGAAGGAAAAAGCAACACCTAAGCACAGACGCGGCTGCACCCTCCTCTGCAGCACTTCCTCAGCTCTTGCCCCACCACCGGGCTCACCCCATTCCTCCATGGCAGAGCCAGGCCACCAGCAGAGGGGACCCGTCCCCATGGTCCCCAGGGGAGCAGCCACCCAGGGGCACGCTCAAATCTGGAGCTGCTGCCACCTCAGCGGCCAAAGGCGGCTGTCCCCAGACCGCCGTGACCCTCAGGGTGAGCGTGCTGGTGAGAGCCACCTCTCCAGGCAGGGATGGGCTTCTCTCTGCCGCCGACCCAAAGCACTCACCCTTCCCCGGGTTCCACGCACCAGCTTCGGCTGCTGAAGAGATTAACCTGGCTGCTGCTAGGATTTGTGCTTGGGTTACGCTACGGGAGAAAGAAAGACTTGTACACTTGCTCAGGGGAGGAAAAAGAGAAAGACCAAATTCATATTTCAAGCCTATTCACTTGTTCTAGCAGCACAGTGACGAATGACCTTCAGACAAGCTCTTGTGAGCAAAGAAAGCCCAGCTGGAATAACCATTCCCGGCATGCTGATCCAGTTAGGGTTCCCAGGCATCTCAGGGGTATTGCGCTGTCATCGCCACATTAAGGCTCAGCTACGCAAAGCGGAAGCAGCAGAGGCTGAACCAGGGGGATTTTTGGTTTCATCGCGGCTGAAGTCTGAGAAAACACATAATTTTAATCTCCATTTGAAAGCATTAATAAAAAATTTGTTAGTTCAACATGAATGCTTAAGGAAGTGCCTCCTAAACCCACAACACTGATCCGAGAGCCTGAATTCATCCCAATTAACTCCTGATTATTGGGGAAAGTGAGCACTTTATTGCCACAACATGGAAAACCCTCGCTCTGGTTTGCTGCATCCTCAAAAGGCAGGTCACTCCTGCTAAGAAGCAGCAAGAAGGGACAAGAAAGTCTGTTACTACTCTGTGCATTTTCCCCAGATTTCAGCATTTCAGTCGGGATTAAGTCTCCGAAGTTCCGATGCATTTCCTAACACTTTCAGTTACACCACCAGTCCCTTTCCAGCTCACCGTTACCTGTCCACATGCCCAAAGCCTCTCTCGTTACCAGACCCTGCCAGAAAGGACACATCTCTGCAGGACTGCGCCAGCACCGGGAAGCCTGGTTAGAAAGGGAAAAGCTGCAAACCCAGCCTGTGTCAGGGCCCTGCATTACTGAGCAGGGGCACTATTTTAGTGCTGTTTTGCTAGTTCACTTCACACTGAGGAAATGGTGCAAAGGGAAACCACCTTTAGTAATTTTTTTCCTCAGGAAGCACCCCTGAAGTGGGACATTCAGTGTTGAGCACAGCTTCACCTTCCACACTTGCCTCTCCTCAAAGGTAACAAACACCTGCAGGTCTCCAGGCCACTGGCAAAAGCTCTTGTCTAAAGATAGAAGCGCTTGTGATGGAGCAGGAGGCCAGGCAGAGCCTCCCCGGGGACACCCCCACTCCAGAGCATCTCCCACGCAGCCCAGGGGAAGCCCCTCGCAGCGTCTCCTGCAGCATTTAGCGAGCACGAAGGGATCCCCCCAGCTGCAAATGTGCTAACATGGCACCAATTTCCTTCCCAGTTCCCACTGCTGTTTCATCTGAGAAAAGCAATTATAGCTCAGAAAAATCTCCACATGGCCACGCTGTGCTGTCGCCCCGGGGAGAGCTCTCACGGCCTCCATCCCCAGCTGCAGCCTGCCCACGCGGGCGCCTCAGCTCAGCCAAAGCAGAGCAACACCCTCTCCTGAGGGTCCCCCTCCAGCACGCAGGGCTCGACCTGGCTGATGGGGACACGGGCTCTACCTTGAATTTGAGTCGCTGCTGGCAGGTCACAGGGTATACAAGGGAGGGAGCAATAAATGTACCAGTATCAGCAAGCAGACCACATTTCCACCCTGGGAATACTTGTCCTTTCTTCAGCTGCATGGAGCTTTCAGTGTCCTAAAGCTCCTCACACTAACTCGAAAGCAGCACAGAACCCAGAGCTCCTACAGAGCAAACCAAGATTCTTCCTCCCAGCAATTTTCCAAGTGCTTTCCTGGGTGGCAAAACACCTCAACTCATTAGATCACAGCTTCCATTTGCTCTACAACGTACCAGGAGACAGTTTAACAGCAGTCTCCCTTCCTTTAAAAGGCAGAAGGCAGGGTTTCCTTCACTGTGAAGCAATGGATTATTTTTTTAAATAGGTACCCCCCCTCACACGCACCCCTCCCGGTCCCTGTCCCCCCACAAAGGGCCAAGAAGTTGCAGGGACAGGAATGAGAGCGAGGTGTGGGGAGAGGGGAGGCAGCTGGAGGGGGTCTATCTGCAGCCTCTGTAACCACCAGGAAGGTTTCAGAAGGGGGGTGTTGCAGGAGATCATGTCAGAGCAGGGGTCGGGGAGATGCTGTGCAGCCGGTGCTGGCAGGAGCTGCCCCTCCTGCCACGAGCATAGACCATCATGGGAAGATGAGTGGCTCAAAACCACGAGGGGAGGAAGGGGAAAGACCTCTGCAGGAGGACAGGGTGCTGAGGAAGAGGAGGCATTTCTCAGAGCTCGCAACCACCCCCAGCTTTGTGACTGGATTGTCACGTGGCCAGCCTGGCTCCGAGGTTCATCCTCTCTTATGGTCAGTTTAAAGAGAGGCAACTGGGAAAGCTGGTTTGTTTAACAGTTGTGAAGCACCTGGTGCATCTGAAAGGATTTCTCCAGAAGCTGAGGACACTGCCTGGTCTACAGGGAAGAAGCAGGACTCCGCTGCCCCACAGGTTCCTTGTTCCATCACCCTCCTGTGCAGCTCTGCTGAAGCCAGTGTCTAAGTTGAGCATCGCTCCCGAGGGGGTCACAAGGATTGCAGACACCCACTGCAACTTTTCAGTTGACAGATGACTGCAACAGTTTTAACCGGCTGTAGTGATTCCCAGGAGCCTGATTTCTCCTGCAAGGACTCTGGCAGGACATTCCTGAGGACACAAGCCAGGAGAAAGCAGAAGTGGGGGGACAGCAGTGAGAGTTCATCTGTGGCATCAGGAAGACTTCCATCCTAAGAGGCTGCGCCTTCCGTCTGTTGGCTTCGCAGCAAGGACGCTCTTTCTGAAGTCCAGCCTAAAATTTCTGTCTGATCTTTGCTATCTCCCCTCACCCTCCCGGGACCTGTGCAAATAACAGCTGATGCCTTCTAAACACTCAGAGACAGTTGTCACATCTCGCCGTCATCCTCATCTAGCAGAGATTGGTCCTGTCCTCCTCGGGGAGCTGGGAGAGCCCGTGGGGTACAGCTCAAAGCAGCTGCCACATGCTGTTAAACGGAGCTGGTTTGCTCGAGCATGTGTCTCGCACCACACTGCAGGCATTGGAACAGCTCGTCTAGCAGCAGGGGACAGGCAGATGTGGCATGGCCCACAGACCCAGCCAGCGAGTCCCCAGAACCTGCTGGCAAGGCGGGAGGGAAAACGTTCACGGTGCAGGTAAGGCACCCACGACACAGGGCCAAACACGCTGCCGATACTGAGCAAAGAGTCATCCTCCTGGGGCTTACCCTACCACCTGCCAGTCACGTCTCCTCCCCTCACCTTCTAGCTGGTGCCTGGTTTTTCTCTTTGCACTACAAAGCTGTAGTATTCTCTTTATACTACAAAGCCAAGTGAAACACTAAACAGCTGGGTTATTCCAACTCATTGTCTGGCGAGATGTGACTTGGGTCAGGCCTTGAAGTATTTCCATAAACAGTATTTAAGAAGTAAAATAGTTCACATTGCATTTCTTGCAAGTAGTTGCCCAAGAGGCACCTGAGCAAAGCACAGAGATGCACGCTGCTGAGGAGAAGGCAAGGTCAGCGCCACGGCCAGGGATATCCTCGTAGCTGCTCCTCTCCTGCTCCACAGAGGATGGCTCTGCTGGGGCACCAGGGAGGGGGGCAAGGACTGCACCCGGCCCTGCACAGGCACGGGGCAAGAAAGGCAAGAGCACGCCAGCGTGGAGGAGCCTTATATCTCACTGTTTTCATTTCAGATCTTTTTTGCATGGTTTCCACTTTTCATCAGCAAGGTCCACAGCAGGACCAGAAACAACGCTATTGATTTCCAATGCCAGCTCCTGTATTTTCATTATTACAGCCCCAAGACGGTACTAGCTCATTTTAATTAAGGGAATCCCATGTACACAGGGACTGCACACGCCCTGGCAGGGTGGCCAAGCTGCGATACCAGCTTTGAAAGAGCACAGGGCAGGGCGGGACACGTCCAACACCGCAACCCCAGCCACGTCCAGGTCTGTGTCTGCAGCATCCCCTCCCAGTTTGCTTTCAAATGGGCTGCCCTACTTAATAGTCTTGCTTTTTTTTTTTTTCCCTCATTTATCTCTTTGAAACTGAAAATATTCCTTCAGTTCTGCACCAGCCACCTGTAAATTAGAGGGTCAGTGGGGGCTGCTGTCCCCGGCGCAGACCCAGGGCCCAGGCAGGGCAGCAGTAATGCTGTGGGGCCGCTCGGCCGGCGCGCAGGAGGAAGAGGGGGAGGATTGTTTTGCCCAGCTTCGTGTGGCTTCCCCACAGACAATCTGCTTCATGTAGACCCGCCGTGGCAACGAGGAACGCCAGCTCATGTTCACTGGTTTATAAATAGGGTGGGAAATGGGGAACCTTCACTCCTCAGCTTTCCTGTCAGAAAGCTCTTCCTTGAGTATGACTTTCAACTAAAGTCAAATTCAGCTCAGCTGCATTTTGAGCTCCTTCAGCACCTCCCACTCACAAGTATCCCTTCCTCCCAAGCTTGCTTAACTTATATAAAATATTTTTTTCCATTGAATTCATGCTACTCCCAGTTTACTTTATACCAATACAACAGGAAATACCAGCTCACATAAAATGAAAGAAAGGGCAGAAAACCCCCAAATCAGTTCCAGAAAATAAAAAAAGTCACAAAAGTAAAAAATTCTTTACCATGCCACAGGAAGCCAGTCAGTGCACCCTGCACAGCCTCATCCACAACTCCTTCCCTGACACAGAGGTGATGAGGCTGCAGCCTGAGCACCCCACAGGGCTCTGCTCCTGGCAGTACAGGAGGCTCCCAGGCTTGAGCCTTCACCCAGCACCCACCCAAACCTCGAGTCTATTTAGTCGTGTCAGGCTCCAGAGCTGGCAGAAGGTGTTAATTCCTCTGTCAAGTACAGGAGAGGCTCCAGAGTACAAAAAAAAAAAAAACCAAACCAAACCAAAACCCACACCAAACCAACAACCAGACAACAACCCCAAACAAACAAACAAAAAAACACAACCCCCCAAAAAAAAAAACCTAAACAAAACAAAACAAAAAAAAACAAACAAAAAAACCAACCAAACAAAAACCAACAACACAACCCCACCACATTTTTATCTAATATAAAGTTCAACAAACATAACTTACATGTCCAGGTCTGATTTATGCTCCAATCACTCCTCAACCTCTCCCCCTGCTCTGCAAGAGGCCCCAGAGAGGCAGAAACGCCCCCAGGCCAGGGCAGTTAGAAGGCAGCAGCTGCACGTGGCCCTTTCCCTGCCTACTTCGGAGTTTATAAGGAAGTTTTACTTCAATCTGTAGATATTATCTCATTAACCCTTCCAGAGACCTGCCCCCACCCTCCATGCTCCCGGTAGCAGCCTGCTCGTTTGCACTAACGAGGCATGTGTTATTGCTCATGTTTATGATTGGGTGATGCATCTCATTAATTAGCTCTGCATGAATCAATAGGAGCCACTGAACATAATCCTTGGTAATTCATAATGCTGTAGTTGAGGAAACAGTGTCCGTAGCGATAAATAAGCAGTGAGCACAATGATAAATCTTGGAATCATCGCAAAACATCAAAGCTTTGGGGTTTGGTGTGAACAATTAAGTGGTTAGGTCACTGCTGAGCAGACAAGTGGTACCATTACACCCATTGTCACCGATGACAAAGGTGTGGAGCGCAGTACAATGACTAACATGCATTTTTAATTGGATTTGAATCTATTAATAAAGTTCTCCTATTCCACCTCCTCTGTAATTGGAACGGTCTTCAAATTCCCCCTTTTCTGAGCTGCCAAACTAATAATTTACCCACTTTAATTTGTGATTCACTTAGTTTGTTTAATCATAATAATGAATATTCAGCTTCATTAGCACGTATTTGGTTCAATTCAAGCTGAAACACATTCAGCTCTGTCAGCGTGACAGTCGGATCGGTGAGAGCAGCGGCTCCAGCCCTGGCAGTGTCAGGGTCTACACGGCACTTGCTGCTGGTCACCTCTCGGCAGCAGGAGGGGAGACCCACAAAGGGCCTCGCGGGGTGTCCTGTGGTGGGTGCTGTCCTTCCCAGAGCTCAGCGTGGAGCAGCTCGAGCCCCAGGACAGCACTTGGCTCTGGGCCCCCCTCCCGGCACAGTCCAAACCCCTTTTCCCACAGAGCATGGACGGGATCAGGACCCTGCCCTGAACACGCAGCTCCGCAGGCACCACACGCCAAGCCCCGGCCTTGGGTGGATGGGCCAGATGAAATACAAGACCATCCCGGGCAGGCTGGAAGCGTGGCTGGGCACAGGAGGGGTGCCCAGCAGCGGGAGGGGACCGTGCGCTGCAGCCACGCTCTCCGAGCCCCGGGGTGAGCGGCGCGTTCAGCCGCAGGCACCGACCGCAGCTCCTCGCAAGCTGCTCTTTCCTGGGCATCGTTTCCTTTTACGAGACGGAAAAGATTTCTAATAGCTGATTTTGATCATGTAGGGGACTGCAGAATCCCTCTGCGGCCGTGCTGCTGGGCAGCCCCGGCACCTCCCTGCGCATCCCCTGCTCCTCCGTAGCTGTTTGTAAACTGCGAGTACAGATGACAGGAAAATAATGAAAGCATTTTTCAGAGCAGATCCTTTTGTCATTCCCTTTTTTTCCTTTCACTCCCCAGAATAGTGCTGCTTTTAAGTCAGCAAATCTTTCAGCTGTAATTACCCTGGGCACTCAGAATTGACAATTAAGAAATGAACAACAACAACAAAAAAAGAAAATAAAAGAAAAAAAAAAGAAGGCAAAATAGCCATTCATAAAAAATTTTGAGCACTGCACATTTACAAAATGCCTACCCTAGGCGGATTTCTCCCACCATGACAGATGTTAGTCAAGGTAGACTGTGAAGGATTTCTAAAAAAACCTGAGCTTTTTTAACCTCACAAAACACTGGATCGTGCAGAAGCAGCAGCCACCCTCTCCTCGGGGTGCCTGGGGCTGGGGGGTCCCTGCCTGCGCTGCCCAAAACGCTCCTCGTTCCTCCCTCTCTGCCCAGACAGTCCGGAGTAAGCACCCAAAGACAGGGAGGGAAAACCCCAGCTCTGGAGTCTCTGGGGTCTCTGGAGGTACTTTCCTGAGAATACGGGGAGCAGAGGTTGGGTCTGCCCCCCAGACCCTGCTGGGAGCAGCCTCCCACTCCCAGCACCACAAACACACAGTCTGGTTCTTCTCTCTGTTTAATGTCTCTTAAATAAGAAGATGAAAAGGCTGAAGCAGGTGTTTGCATCTCTGTTACCTCTTCGGCTGCCCCTGAGCCCCGGCAGCACAGGGCAGTTAATCACTCGGAGCCTTGTGCTCCCCTCTGCACAAACCTCTTGGAAACTTGTTGAAATCTATTATAGACCTTTGATCTTCTCCTGCATAAAGGTTTTTTCTGTGGAGAGTAGATGGGATTAAGCAGAAACAATTTTTCCAGAGAACTCTGTGGATGGGTTTTTTTGTCCCTTTCTCTGCTTTCTTTTAAAAAGGGGGTGGAGGGTGGTGGACACCCAGAAGATTCTGACAGCAAAGACCCTGACAAGGCTTTGGGATTGTCAGCTCCTGAATGGAATCAATTTCTTCAATCGACTTCAGCATCTATCAGGAGCATGTGGCATAAAAATCTTGTAAAACCGAACTGTTAAATATTTAGGGCAGATGACAAACAATATGTCATAATATTTGCAGAACTGCATTTGCTATTCAATGCATCATCTTGCTTAAAACCCTGATTTTTGGAAGCATCAACACAAGAATGAGAAACAATCAGTTGACTGCTGGTATTTGGTTACATTGTAAATGAAGTGTAGGATTTAATTTAGCTTTCTTCAGTCTAATATGATATTCTACATGCCAGGTGGGTATGAGCATTTATTAGCTGGGGCTTAGCAGTGGCTATTTAAGAACAATTTAATTAACATGCAACAATTGTAATTTTTACATGATGCCTGGTCTGGGCATCAGATCGGGCTGGTGCTGGTGGGCACGATCCGGCACAGCCATCCCTCCCCAGCCGTGGCATCGTAAGAGCCACGAAGGTCTCCCCTGAGCTTCCTTCTCTCCAGGCTGGACACCCCCAGGTCCCCCAGCCGCTTCTCACCAGACTTGTGCTCTAGACCCCAATGCACATAGCCCAAAGCTTGCAAGACCTGCCTCGTTCGGAGAAGTCAGGCTGCTTAAAACTGTAGAGCCCGTGGGAGCCTTTCCCAGCCACTGCTGAGGGAAACTGGTGGGACGGGTATCACTGGGCTCCTTCTGGCAGCTCTGCCCCTTGGGCCTTTCTCGGGCTGCAACTCACTGGTCACTTGTGGAGATCTGCATTATGCTGTGGGCTGTATATTGGGTAAATTCAATGTTTCTTGGCATTCTCATTGCCATTGTATTGATGGGAATCTATTCCTAGGAGATTACAATGCTGCTTTTTTTTTTTTTTTTAATTAATTGAGCCTGCTAAAAAAAAATAATGCCCATTTCATGTTAATCACGTATTATGCAAATTAAAAATCTAAATATCATTAAGAAATCTGTTGGCAACATAATTTCTTTCTGGTGTAGCAGTACTGAAGGCCTTTGATCTCAGATTAGCGCTTTGATCCGCTCCCTTGGTCAGGGTCGGGCGCTGCTGGCGCTGCGGTAAACGCTCCTTCTCTGATGTGAAACACGCGACACCCAAACAGCTCGTTCAAAGCCATGGCGGTGGAAACGTCGCCAATTAGGCCGAGTGAGGAGGAGCTGCCAACGAGGAGTTTGTTTCTAGAAGCTGCAAGCCCAGTGGGCGTGTGCCCGGCTCCGCTGGCGAGGGCGCAAACGCGTGTGGGTGACGCTGCCCGGGGGGGCTCGGCTCCCACACCACCCCTGTCTGTGCCTCGTTACAAGAGCAAGAAGCTGCTGTTTTCCATTAATCCCTCATTTAGTGCCGGGAAAGTGCTGATACGTTTTAGCTGCAGTGGTTTTAATCAGTTAATTTAACCAGAAGCTTTAATAATGTATTTCTTTGCCACTTGAGTGCTCATCTGTTGAATGGCTTAAACGTAGGAGAAGAATGTCACCCCCTGTGACATGAAGTACCTGATACAGTGCAAATGAAAGAGGATTTTGCATATTCAATATCCAAACGAGGAAACAGGGAAGATGCCATCCCCTGGGAATGCCTCTGCCGGCTGTGCCGGGATTTCTGTCCCGGCAGGTGGGAAGATCCCTCCGTATGGGACACACGCATTTGGCATCTCTGATTTTCTGCTTGAATTCATTTCCTTGGCATTGCTCAGGAAGTACCCGGCCTTTCGTTATGCTGTAAGATGTGGTGGAATCTGAGGTCCTGGGAATGGTGCTTGGACCATCAGCTGCTGTGGGGTCCCCAGGACCCCTGAGAGGCAGCGCAGAGGGGTCAGGCTGTGGGCAGGCAACTGAGAGCAGGACTGTCCCCCTGAAACGCGGCCCATGCTGAAATCCCTCGGCGATGGCTGGGTGGCAATGCCCCCGGGGGCTGTCAGTGCCTTGGGGATGTCATTCATGTTTGCTTTTGATGGTGCTGAGGGGCCAGGGAGCTCCCGGCCACCCTGGGGACCAGTAGGTCCACTGCGTTTGTCCCTCCTCTGAGCTCACGGGGGTTCAAAGCAGAGCAGAAGTGTCTTTCCTGAACCACACCCTGCCTCTTCTGAAGGAGTCAAGGAGCAAATCCGGCAGCATGAGGCAGGGCACTCACACCCCCCCAGCCAGGCTATTCTGTCAGGCAGAGAGACCCCGGAGGGACTGCGTTGGGCCCCTGCTTGACAGGGCTCCATCTCACTGAAGGATATCATGGACGCAGGGGAAGCTTTCAGCTGGGCAGGTACATCATGGGCTTCATCAGCCTGTGGAGTGAACCTGGGGCACTCAGAGAATACAGCTGGAAATTCCCTGGACCTGGGAGCCAGGGAAGCTGCTGGGAAAGGAACGTTTGTCTGCTGAGGGACCGGCCCAATTCCTTTTTAATTCTTCTAAAAGATGCGTAATGGATACAGGCAGCGCGTGAGCATAAGCAATCCAGGCACACCGGCTCTGAGGTTAATCCTCTCCCTGCGTTCCGAGTCAGATCTTCCTCCTGGGTTTTTGGCAATTAGCATCCAGAGAGATCATCTCTGCGGGCAGGGGACAGCTTGGGCCTGCGAGCAGCAGCCGATTCCTGCACAGGGTCCCTCTCGCCTGATGCATGTTTATGAAGCCTGAAATGGCTTTGGATACGTAGCTGTGCTGCATCACATTAAGCAGTGCCACGCTGAAGTGACAGGGCTGATGCATGATCAGCAGCAGCTTAAGGAGACAGGAACTCAGATCCCGTTCGCCGTTGTTCTGTCAAAATCAGAAACCCATTGACAGACCTAAGAAATTATTTCCGGCTCCTTCCCAGAAGGTTTGTTTCACTGAGTTTGCAAGTTCTGTTCGCCGCCTTTGCATCGAGCGCGCCCGCGGTCCTGCCGCGGGGAGGACACCCCCAGCTGCCCGTGGGGGATCTGGGCAGGGGGCTCCACTGTGCGTCTCCGGGCTGCAGGGGCTTCCCGGGTGGAAAACTGAATAGGTGCTGAAAGATGGGAGCCCTCCCTTCCCTTCCTCGCTCATCAAGCGTCAGGGTGGTTTTGTTTGTTTGGAGAACACCGTCCGGCACCAACATCAGACACGGGGGCTCCTCACAACGCCTGGCTGAGCGAGGGTCCAACGCCAGCCTCAGCTGCATTTACTTGTGGAGCCTTTTATAGTAGCAGCTCCTTGGAGGAAAGTGCAAGGAGAGAGTTCTTGCCAACAAACCTGTCAGTGCTTTTCCTTTTGGGGTTTTTTTTTGGTATGCATTGCCCTCTGGATTTTGCCTCTTTCACTGCAGTATTACTGCATCCGAGTCTGTAACCATCCCACACTGACGGGCAGTCTCTCCAGTTTTAGCCCCATTCCCAGTGCGCAACCTCACGCTCCAGATTAACTTACTTTTACTGTCCACCAGTGTTATCTCATTTCTCTTTATCAGTGTAAACATCGCCCCTGGAGGGACCTGGACCACGACAGTGAAATTCTGTTCACTGGAGTGGCCAGATGAGCAGGAGCATTGATTCACGGGGAGGCCCATCCTGCGAGGAAGGGCTCTCCTGTCCTCCTGCCTCGGTGACCTGCCGAGTGGCATCCTGCAGGAACAGGCACTGAATGATGTGTACCGGTCCTGACCAGCCTCTTTGCTAACACTGTCCCCAGGTCAGAGCCCATCAGGAGAGGACAAATTGCCATGCCACAGCCAGCCCTGCTCTTCAACAAGAAAGGCATTTTCTAATCTCAGAGAAAAAGCCACATAAACTGCAGATCCCCGGGCTGGAGAGGTCTGTGAGCTGGGGGCAGGCGCTCTCGCATCCCTGGAGCAGCTCAGCCGGGCTCTGTCCTCAGTAAGAGTGGTTTCAAAACAAGTATTTCTTCCAGGATGTCACATGGAAAGAGACTGTCAGAAAGCTGTCTAAATGTGTTAACAACACTGTCAGCGGGGGAGAGAAAAGTGTTATCAGAAATAGTTGTTCTTCAAAGTGAAGTAACTCAGTGATTTTATAAGGAGTAAAAGATAAGAGAGCACACCACACTGAGGGCTGGTGGAATTTTCTTTCTGAGAATGAAGCTGTTTGTTTTGTTAAAAAGGGGGAGAGGGGAGAAAGTGAAAACCTAAAATACATTGACTTTCCTGACTTAGCTTTCGACAAAGTTTAAAATAACTCTGCTTGCATTCAGCCTGCGCAGCCTTGGCTCAGGACAAGCGAGAGCACTGGAAAAGGATTCCCAGCCCATTGACCAGGCTTCTTTCGGGCTCCCTCCTGGGGCCATGCCAAAGGTCTTCCAGCATCACCACCCGGTGTTGGGAGGAATGCAGCACATCTGTGCTTGCTGCAGACAGACTTGGGCTGGTTCTGATTGGCATCGGTGGGATTTGGGGCGTTTCGTGGGATCTGGATTTTACTCTGAACAGAGAGGCTGATTTTCTGCTACTCAGAGTGAGATCCTCTGTGCTTTGCAGCTAAACCTCCCTTCACGTGGAGCTCCAGCCTCCCTCCCGTGCCCGGCCCTACTGCTGCTCTTCCTGGCTAGGTCTGCAGGGTTGTTACACACATCTGCTTTGGATTCTCATGTTGAATTTTTACCACCCCCCACCTCTGCAGCAACGTCAGTGGTCATCAAACAAAATAACAGAAAATAATAAGACGTGAAGTTGATTCTAATTAGCGTGTTTCCCCATATGCTGATTGACATCCTCTGGAGAGCAATTAGCCTGCTTTAAAGGTAAAAGACAACTGAATAATTATTTAACCTGCCTGGTGATGGATACTTAAAATCCAAGTCAGATGTAATAATGGTTGGCTCCATCAAAGAACATACCAAAGTAAGTGATAACGGCTGACAGCGTTTGATCCCATCCTGCTTTAGAAGATACTGACAGTTCATGCTGAAGCATCTACAAGGTTGACTCCCAGGCCTGAAGCCCTTTGAACTAAAGGCTGTACAAACATGGCATAAAAGTACGTTTTTCAGGGAAAAACACACATGCAAACAAACGCAAGCTGAAAAACCTCAGTGTGTGCTGAGCTGATGGCGCTGCAGCATGGAGTCTGTGGGCTGCACTGACGGGTCAAGGGAACTCTACAGTCCCTTCCTGGGTAAATTAGGCAGCAAATGCTCTCCTGAACCTCAGGAGGATGTCATAAAGTGTGACAGAGCTCAGCACGGCCCCCTTTTATCCATCTGCAAAGCTACTGGAGGCAAGGAGAAGGAAGGGGAAGCTGGGACCTGAAGAGGCAGAGGCACTCCTGGGAAAAGGTTGTTAGCAGCAGGTCAAGTGAGCAGTGTCCATTCATCTCCCAGACATCTGAAATAACTCCAGAGATGAGGCAGAGGCAGAAACGGGTTAGAGAGAGACAGCAACAATAAAAGACCTTTACTTTTACTATCTCAGATGAAACTTGTTTATAGGTGGTACACAAAAGTGGAAACCGTCTTGTTGACTTTTTATAGCCCCTTGACTTTCTATCCTTTTCTAAGAGCACAGTTGCAGCGAGGTCACTGCCACAGGACCCACGTGCTGTCTCTGGGGAGCACGGCGAGAGCTGACCAAGTCTGCCGCACACCGCAGCAGATTGCCCAGCTTTGCATCGCTTCATCTTTCCTGCGGGGGGGTGCGGGGGACACAGGGGTCCCCCCCAGCCCAGAGATCAGCCTGCTGATGTCACATCCCTCATTCTCCCAAGAGCACAAGCTGATATTCTCCATTTTGCTCAAATAGAAAAGCTGCAACAATTATTTTCATAATTAGCTGGCTTTTCAAATTAATGCCAGTTATGCTATGTAATCATGATGAAGATTATGCATTAATCAGCTGTTTCAAGCCAGTTATTAGGCTCTTTAAATAACGATCCGAACGCGCGTCTCTGACGGAGAGGCGCGAGCCAAGGGGACGGCAGCGGTGCCGGGGGGACGGGCTGTGCTCAGCTCCCAGCCGCAGCGCAGAGCTCGCTCTCCGTCCCCCAGATCCCGAGGAACGAGCAGGCTGGGGCGTGTGGTGGCTGCTCTTCAACTCCTTAGCAACTGCAGCAGATTTCACACTGTCCCAATATATTTGGCACCCAGCAGTACAACCAGAAATACATTACTTCTGCCTGTCTGCTTTCTCATCGCCTGGCACTAAATTCAAGGTGTTGGGTGGCTGCACAGCAAATTCTTTTCTGTCAAAAAGCCCATTATATCCAGCCAGATGTCTGGAACGTGAATTTATTTGGGATCAAACACCAATAATCCACACACCCAGTCCTTCCATATTCTATCATAATAAGACATGCTCCAAAGCAACCCTGAAAGCTCTGGGCTAGGAGAAAGCCTAACGTCAGCAAGTTGATAATCAATGTAATATGAACCCAGTTATCACTTCAGGATGACACCAGAAAACAAAAAATCCCTTGCTAAAATACTCTGGACAGTAAAGCTTTGAACAGAAAGACAGGGATGAATCCCACGCTCGCTTTAGTTTTGTTTATTGTTTCTGCTGTAACATTGTGTATGAACTTCCTCTGCCCTGAGAACCTCAGCCTGAGCTGCCAGCGCGTGCGAACTTTGATACGGACGAGTAATTTTCCTTGCACCGGTCAATAACCAAATCTCTGGGCATGATCCAGTAGAATGAGGCACTGGGATAATTTTTCTAGGATCCTGCCTACACTGCTCAACATTCTAGACTGAAAACCTGCTCATAACTGACTCGCTGCTGATCACACGGGACTGAAATGAGCTCCAGAATGAGCATTTGGCCTCTTTTTCTATATTCTTCTCCCTATTCCCAAAGTTAGTGCCGAGATCAGGAATATTTTTTCCTACCAGACACATGCAGGGAACAGCTCAAACATTTTTGGATGAATGCAAATTAATGACCACGCTCACTTTACAGGCGGGGCATGGCTGCACAAAGTCCGCAGGGGAAGAGGGGGGAAGTGACTTGCCACGATTATGGAGAAGGGGAAAGTCAGAGCCCTTCTGGAGCATCCCTTGCACCCTTGCTGTGACAATCTCCAAGCATCCCTGCTGCGGTTCGCTCAGCCCATGGCTTTGGTTGGGTTCTTGGGAGGATGCACAGAGTGTGATTGTCAACAGAAGTGTCAGCGTGGCTCTTGCCAACCTGGCACCCTTGGCTAACACCAAATCACCACAGAACTATAGATAACGTGTTCTGGCTCCTAGAGGAGGATTCATGCAGTTGCTTGAAAGCTGGGAGGGCTGAGTAGACATCTGTTGTCTATAACAAAACATTTTAGGACTACCTTAAATTGAAGAGGAAGATTTTCCTTCTGCTAATGAACCCGGAGACCATCTGTTACCAATTGCACTTGCTTATTTCGCTCATCCATTAATTATTCTGATTTACTTTTTAATAAGATGGAGCAGGGTTTACGTGTCTTTCCATGGCTCTGTAAGGGGCACAGGACGGTGCCTGCACCTCAGAGACAAGGACGTGCAATTACATAATTTATGCCCGTGCTGAATCACTTCAATTAGAGTGGCTGTCAGTGGGGAACCGAGGACAAGACTCACAGACAGTGAGCCAAGAAACCCAGCGATGCTGTGACATGAGCTTGTTGCCCTTGGGGAGGTGTAATGGCATTAACAACTTTTGAACACGGGAAAGCAGGCGTTCGAGATGTGCATTATTGAGCAGATAAGCTGTAGGGTAGGCAAATTCAGAAGTCTCTGCTGGTCTGAAATAAGAACTCGGATAACTAAGCATGAGGAACAATGGAAGACGAGAAGGACACTAAACCAGCGAGCAGCAGCGCTGCGCTGCGCTGCCTGCCTCCCACACGAGGACTGGGAGGCGGGCGGACGGGGCGCGGAGGAGCCCAGCGCGGCACCGAGCGAAGGGCAGCGCCAGCTTCGTACCGCAGCAGCTCCCAGAGCACAGGCCTGGAGCATCTCTGCGCCTGAGCAATAAACCTGTCCCCCCTTCCCAGGCTCTGCTCCCAAAGGTTCCTGGGAAGCCATTCATCTGTCTCATAAAAATAAGATTTGAATTTGTCCCCTGTTGCCCTGCCGAGCTGGCGGCCTGAGCACCCCCAGACCAGCACGTAACAGAACCCCCCATGTTCCGGTGTCTGTATTTCAGTCCAGGAAATGTGCTGGAGCGAGCCTTGCTCAGCCTGCAAACATCACAGCTCTGCCCGGGAGCTTTCCTGTCCTTGCTATGTAAGATTAGAGAGTGAACTTTATGTGGCTTAATGCTGATTTTGTCTCGCCTTGCAGGAGGAATCTTTGAGTACGCAGATGGCCCCAATACCCAGGTTATGAGTGCTGAGGAGCAAGCCTTCAGATTTTCTGCCAATATTATTAATAGAAACAGAACTCTGCTGCCTAACACAACACTAACCTACGACATTCAGAGGATACACTTCCATGACAGCTTTGAAGCCACTAAGAAAGGTAAGAGCACACTTCTTAGCATCTCTGTGGTCATTTATTCAGAAAAAAAAAGGCATGCTTGCACCTGAGACCCAGCAGCTCATTTTGCCCTGCACTAGATGAGAAGTCATCCAGAAGCTGGTTTTCCAGAGGCATTTTAACACAAGGAGAACAACTATTCTTCTTTCTCTCACAAAACTCCTTTGAGTGTTTGCTTCTAACCCTGTGTGAAGGTCTGGAGGCCTTTGCTTATTTTACTGTATCCCCAGCAGTTTTAATATCCACAGCGTAAATACCCTGTTCTCTTCCTAAGTCACTTTTTATTACCGAGTAACAGCAGCCCACTTGGACAACTGGAGGAGAGGGAAGAAATGGGACCACGCAGCAAAGGCTGCGGGGCTGATGAGAGTACTTCTGTTCTGGGGAGAAACGGAACCTGGTGGGCATCACCAGAGAGAGGGGCTGGCTGCTCACCAGAGACCTCACGGAGCCCAGCTCTCCCTGTCCAAGACTGCTCTGTGGCGGAGGTTTCTGCCCGGAGGGCTGCTGGGAGCACCCAGGTTGGCTGCACCAAGTGCTGGGAGCGCTGCAGGGAGATGTGTGTGTCCGGGGCCCGCCTGCCTCAGCCGCTCTCTGTGCCCCTGCCCCTCTCGGGCTGGGAGCAGTTGCTTTCCAAAAACCTTGTAAGGAAGTGGAGCTGTCACAAAGCCCCTGCTGCCAGCGCTGCGTGGTGCTGTCTGGTTTGGAAGCACCTGCAGAAGCAGTGGAGAAATAATCTGTCCCTGCTCCTCTGGAAAACTTTTATTTTTTTCCCCTCCCTAAAAATGCAGCCCCAAATGCAGTTGTTCTGCTTTAGTTTCTCAGTGAGAGCTTGAACAAAGCTGTGAAAAGGATTATTTTGCAGATAAAAACCAGTATCTATTAAAATGGATGGGAAAACACATTTGTCAGGGTGATTCTGATCAACTCTTGAGTATTTCTCTCACAACCCTGGAGGCTCAAACCATTTCTAACACACGGTGGCCTCTATTCCCTCCTCTGGAAACACATCTATGCCTCCAAGCACCGGTCCAGACCCCCACTTGCCATAAGTCCTCCCCTCTCTTTCTCTGCCTCTCGCCACTGTTGTCATTACCTAACATCTCCACTGCTGTTAGCGCCCAGAAGCTCCACGGTCCACCCACGGCTTCATGGTCCAGGTCAGGAAGAAGCTGTTCGTGCCCCATGACTGCCCCGACACCCACCCTCCCCCAGAGGTGCCCCTGCTTTACTGACACCATCCTCCCCTCCCTTCCTCTTCCAGCCTGCGACCAGCTCGCTCTGGGGGTCGTAGCAATATTTGGACCTTCCCAAGGCTCCTGTACCAACGCCGTCCAGTCCATCTGCAATGCCCTGGAAGTCCCCCACATACAGCTTCGATGGAAGCATCACCCTTTGGATAACAAGGACACTTTCTACGTCAACCTGTATCCCGACTACGCGTCCCTCAGCCATGCCATTCTGGACCTGGTGCAGTATCTGAAGTGGAGGTCAGCCACTGTGGTTTACGATGACAGCACAGGTAGGTGAAGGAGGGGCTTTAAAGAAGGATTCCAGGAGAGTTTTTTTGCTCTGGGTCCCATTTAGGAACTTTTCTTATGAACCCTTTTAGGAGCAAAATGAGACCCCAGGCAGTGATGGTGCCTGGGACACCTCGGGCAAGAGGTGCACCTCTTACAGAAGGCCCTGGGATCCTTTCTGAAGCGTTTCATTCAGAAAACGCTTGGAAAGTGGGCAACCTCAGCACCACCCCAGCCAATAAAGGGTCAAGGGGAGGATTACCTGTCTGATCTGGCTCGGCTCCGCTCTACTGTGCGCCGGGGAGCCCATCTACACAAGCACAGACCTTGCTCTGCGGCTGCCATTGAGGGTGCAGTTCCCAGCTTAAATCAAAAGCAGTCCTGGAAAGGTTTTTGTTTTCTGGCTAATTCTATAAAACACAGCTGACAAAGTTTTTCACACGAAGAAAGCTGTTGATGGTTAAACAAAGCAAAGCACCACACAGCACAGCACTGTAGATAAAACCCCCCAAAACAAAAGGCACATTGGATGGCCTGTCCAACCTAATTCCACTAACCCAAATGGTTTCTGTAGGGGAGGGCTGATGAGAACACAGTTTGACATTCCTGTTTTGCAAATGTGGGTCACAGTATGTTCCCTTCATGGCGTATTCTAATGTATCTCCTCCACTATGCAGAGGGACATGCTTCTTTTCTCCTCCTTGCAATAGGCATCTGCTGTATTTCTTCTTGCGACATTAGATACCAATAATTCCTTGCTCAGCTGCATCCAGCACAGCTCTGTACCTTCTGCATAAAAAGCAAATGAATTCTAAGGGCAACAAGGAAGTTACAAGTTGTGATTGACTGTTATGAACTATGCTATTCATAAATCAAGCGCATACTCATCTTTTTATTCTGCTGTTGTGCACGGTAAATACTGCAGCTTTTAATTTGTCGTACAGCTGATTATCACACTCTGTCCTTTCTCAAGGGCACGTTTGCTTAAGAAAGAATATTGTGATCCCAGAGATGTCAAAGGTTAGGACCAATCTGCTATCCTCCTCTTCCCGCCTAGTGCAGGGACCCCAGCGCTGCCACAGCTGGATGCAGGGGCAGCAGGGAAACACTGGGAAAAGCCATTTGGCCTTAAAACAACTGCTCTGGAAATACCTGGGGGGTTAATGACTGACACACGGCACCTTGGCTTTGATACGCCCTTAGCAATGGCTGAGGGAGGGAGGAGGGGAGTCTTGGTTGCATTCTGTAAAATAATATAGGGAGAAATACCGTGCTGTGGTACCCAACACTGGCTTTGTCTTTGTGCAATGCCCGAAGGCCTTATACGGCTGCAGGAGCTCATCATGGCCCCGTCGAGGTACAACATCCGGCTGAAAATCCGCCAGCTCCCGCTGGACACCGACGACGCGCGGCCGCTGCTGAAGGAGATGAAGCGGGGCAGGGAATTCCGCATCATCTTCGACTGCAGCCACCTGATGGCAGCTCAGATCCTCAAGCAGGTGAGATGGGGGTGACAGGGGCAGAGCTGAGGGACCACTGAGGGACCCTGCGCATGGGGTGGCCGTGCTGGGGGAGAGCCCTGCGGGTGGGGGAGCAGACCTGCTGCTCTCCCTCTGTCCACAAGCCACAGCTACACTGAAAGCCACAACACGCAGGTGCCTCAAGGATGCTATTGGATCTGTATGGCAAATGTAGCTTCTGCTGAAAACCTGGGAGTATTAGGAAGCAGTGAGAATGAGCACAGGGAGAAGTGCCAAGCGCCTGGGTCCTGGGCAGCGCTGCCCTGGCTCCTCTGCGCTGCACAGCCCCAGCCCCAGCCCCAGCCCCTGCGTGGGGAGCAGCACCAGGCCGGGCTGTGCTCTGAGCCACTTCTGTCACTGCTCATTTAGCCCCCCACTCACCCATTTTACCTATCTTCTGCCCCTTCTGCACTCTTTGTGCCTCCGTGCCCGCACCAGGGCGGGGGCAGGGGCAGGGTGCCGGCCGTGCCAGTTCCATCGGCTCCGTTCCGAGCCGGGCATGTGTCCCGCGCCTCGCCAGCGCTGGGCCAGCCGGGAAGGATGGCATCCTCTGTCCCTTTTGCAATTCTTGGACTTTAAGCCAGATGTCAGTGATTTTCCATTCATTTGGTCTCTCTCCTTTGTCCCCGAGTTCCTCCGCTGGCATTCTTTGCAGACCAGAAGGTTTGTGGCTCACCCAGCTCCTCATTTCCACCTGCCTTTAGGTTTCAGGGTCAGCACGAGGCAGAGGAAAATGCTCTCACAAAGAATGCGAAAAACCAGCCGGTGGAAGTGTTGCTCATATCAGCCCAGCAAGACACTACCACGTAGATTAAATAAATCCCCTGAAGGGCTGAGAAAGCAAGAACATGGAAAGAGCCTTCTGCAGGCTGCTTGACACAAAATGAAGGGAAGTGCTCAGAGAAACCAGAAAGCCTGGGAGGGATTATTAAAGAAAGCAATATAAGGGACTCATTGTCTCCTGCTATTATTTTAACATGCTGGTTGTGTTTGGTGCTGTTCACTTATTATGCAGTTTATTATAGTTTATTGTGCCATCTGCTCTGCTCATCACCGTGAGAGCAGAGTGAGGAAGATGGAGGAGAGGGGGGACTAGGGGGAAAGAAGTTTCTCAGTCCTTCTGCCTGGTTTTGTGCGTGTGTTGGTTTTTTGGGGACCTAAAGCCATGGATTTCAGCCTAGCAATATTTCACAGTGTATTTTTACTCAGGGAAAAGAAAAAAAAAACAAACAAACTGTTTAATGTTTTCAGAGTTTGGGAAGGTGCAGAACCCAAAACTCTCTGTGCACTTGTACGTGCTGGTGTGTAACACCGGGGAGGCTCTGAGCACCGCACACCCTGACCCCCACGCCTCTCCCACTGCTGGCACTCGTGTTCGCTGAAGAATTAGGATGCTCAGAAACATCATCTTTTCCTAAATTTCCTGCCCATACCAGAAATGCATGTCTAGAGGAGCCACCTTCACTTGGGAAACAGCTTTTTCCTTTCGCATAGAATGGGAGAGAAAATCAGACTTCCCAAGCCCAACTCCACCCTGCTCTCCTCACCCTCTGCTTTGCACATGGACCAAAAGTACAAGCTGGGTAAAACAAAACTGCCCCCTGGAAAAGGCAAGTTGGCTTTGGCTGTGTGGCATTAGAACAACACACGGGAAAAAAATGGACTGTAAAGGTGCCAGAGAAGACTGGCCCAGCCTTCTGTTTGTCCCAGACACGATAACGTTTATATGTTATTGCCATTATTTACCTTTTGTACCCTTTTGGTAACTACAGCCGGCAGCTTTGCAGAGGTTTGGCCGCTGGTGTTTGCTCCGACCAGGCCAAGTCCTGCAGCCTCTGGGGGATGGCAAAAGGGTTCTCTCCCATGCCCACTGATGGTACTGATTTCAGCTGCACACCTTTAGGTAGCAGCTCCAGCCTGCGCTCGCTAAGGCAGCTCTGACTAAGCACACGCCATCGTGCCAGTCCAGACCTGGCTCCCAAGCCCGGTGCGGGAACACGCTGCCCAGCAGCGAGTAGTCAGCAACCCCACTGACCATCTGGGCATGAGTTTTAAACCGGAGTTGTGAAAAACCCCATGGATTAGTAATCCATGAGTAACAACACCGGAGCTGGCAGAAAGACGTACGGATGACGTTGCCACATACTGCTCAACTCTGGGTTCCATGGAGTGACCGAGACATCAAACTGTTTGTTATTTTACCCTCTTGGACAAACAAGTCATTGTAGGAGCCCAGCCCAGAGCAGGGCCTGCTTGTGAGACCTTGCCACCTTACTCCAGCTTCTCTGGCCTTGCTCATTTTTGGTCCCTTGTTAACGTTTCACATCTGTTCTCCAGTTTCCCAGCTTCTCGGCTCTCCTTGGCAGCTGTCTCTGAACAGTTGCTGCACTCCGCAGTGCACAGATGTGCCCATCTTATGCTACTGGAGCCCCCATTCTCAGCTTGGCAATTGCCTGTAGCTTATCCACCAGGTTCATCAGTTATTCAGTTCCTCACAAACCCAGATGTGTCCTGCACCCAGGCTGCCTGGACCAGGAAGCTGGAGCCTGCTCCTTACAGCAGCTCCAGACTCTTCGCCTACCACCGTCACAATCCAGCTGTAGAATATGAACTGGAATCTCATGATTTACTCTTGACTGGTTTCACATCATCATCATCTAATTGATGCTTCACACACCGAGGCATCGTTCCCTGCTCCAGCTCTTTGCACCCAGGCGTGGGGTTAGGGGAGAGCTGGGACACAGCCCCCAGCCCCGCCGGGCGGCAGGAGCAGGAGGACGCACGCGCAGCTGCCCGGGCTGAAAAACGGTGCTTCCAGGCCAGAAAACATGGGACAAAGTCACGCTCCGGAGTCACAGTATCTAGGCTTGCAATCTAGATCCCTTCCTCTTCCCTTGTTCCCTGACATCTCACTTCAAACTGTCACTTCCTTCCTTGGGGCTAAATTCTGCCATAGTAATTTTATCAGAAACCAAGGGAAGCAAACATTTCCTGAGGGGCCTGAAGTTGTGTTTCCATCACGGGAGATTTTAAGGTGCTCTTAAATGTGTTTTCTCCAGAAAACATGCTCACAGAGCCAGCACCGCAGCCAAAACCACCGGTATCTCTTTCCTTTAGCCAGCCACCAACTTCAAGGTGACCTTTCTCATAGACAGAAACACTTTCCCCTCATGTTCCCCTCTCCTGGACACGATCATCAAGCCAAGGTCCCTTCAGCCCACAGTCATTCTCTGATGAGCCTCACAGAGCAGCACGTTCCCTCCACAGCTCAGTTAAGCCCATCCCAGCAATCTGCACGAACCACCCTTCGTGTCGGGGCTGGCGCACGCGGAGCCCGGGCTCGCCAACAGCCCGCGGGGCCGGAGCACCATCTCCAAGGGCGAAGGGATGGGAGATGTCCCTGCTCCCCAGCCCTCTGCCTCTGCTTTCACTGACCCGTTTCTGAACCAGGCACTACACTGACCTGGCTGCTGTGCACAGGAACGGGGGACTCACAGCCAAGAGCTGCAGGCGCGCGTTACGCGGACGGACACTGCAGGGCAGGGGATGCAGAGCACCAGAAACACACGTGTAAGAAAAAAAAGCCTTTTCCTCAGCTTCTTAGCCAGTACCTGGAGTTGTAACCATAAACACAGGCTGTCCTGAGGTCATTCTGCACAGGTTTACGTGAGGTTGCTCGTTGTTTGGTATCTGAGAAGGAAGGAAAGGCAACTCCCGTCTCCCAGCTGTGCTGACAGAAGCCAGCCCACATCCCCAGAGGGTTTTGTGCCACGTGCGCCCGTGCCGCAGTCAGTGTCCCGGCTTTCTGTGGCACCCAGAAATGCCAGCAGCCTCCACGGGAGCTGGACACTGAGGCTTTACCACTTTTTCAGGAAGGTCCGAGGAGCGCAGCTCAGCTCAGCACTTAAGCAGATGCCTCGTGCACACGCTTAACTGCTGCACGGGGCTGATCCAGAATCCAGCTTCTGTGTTTCTGGGCCTGCTTCCTGCCACATTTTCCAGATTGGCTCTTTAGAGGTTTATGTTGCATGACTGTGATTCTTATTCTTGTATCCGCTCTCACTAACCTCCTTTCCCTACTCTCCTCAAGGCCATGGCAATGGGGATGATGACAGAATACTACCACTTCATCTTCACCACTCTGGTAAAGTATCTGATCTGTGCAAACACCTGTTACACTCTCTGCCGAGCCAGAAGGGAAAGCGAGGAGACAGTCTGAGGAGGGAGCCCTGTCCTGGGTGTGCCCACCAGGACAGCCGGGGTGGGAAGAACAAGGGGAAGGGAGCCCTGGTGCCCCAGCAGGAGGGGAGAGCGGGGCTGGACTAAGCTTCAGGTTGGAATCAGACCACAGTGATTTGGTTGTAACCTCCCTGCAACCGCAGCATCGCCCGGGTGCTCATTCCGAGCAACGTCAGCCTTTCCTGTCGCTGCTTTTGGACTG
>JANHGN010006354.1:12553-33394 GCA_024605025.1 Megaceryle maxima | reverse complement strand
GGTGGGTGGCTATTTTTTTTAACAAAAAAAGTCTGGTTTACAGTTCAGCTGTGACTTAACATGAAAAAACAAGCTAGAGTTATATAATATGCCTCTTAATATATGAGAATATATACAGAACCAATCTATATGGGGCAAATGACTTGGATAAATCCATATTGTGAATTCATTCCTGCAATGAATGTTCCTGTATTACTTTTGTACTCATACGCAATTAATTAAAAAAAAAAAAAAAGCAGCTATTTGGAGCCAGTGGGATATGTACTTAGTGAGTTCTACGACATATAATATTTAACTACTTGCTATGTCACAGCAAAATGCTGACACTGTCAGAAGGTTGAAGTTGTCATCTGCATGGAGGAATTCACACACCCCAGTCAGGAGTTATGTGCCATCTGTGAAAGAGAGAAATGACAGCCACGTGGGCCAGGATATTGAAATACACAGCTATTTGCAAGGTAGCAGAGCTTTTTACTTTTATGAATGACTGTGTATTTTCCTCCTTACCTCCTCTATTCTTTTCATAAAGCTCTAGGGATACTGCCAGAATTAGCATGTTGCACTAATTCCTCTGCTGCTGATGTCAGGAAATGTAAACATCAAGAAATAAAAGAAATTACACTCCTTGCTTAGTTTCAGCTTTGCATATGCAAACAGATTAAATTATTATCCACAAATTCCTAGTAACATAATACAATATGCATCCTTCCATAGCTTAAGAGATTAAGGATCCACTGTTGAGTCTAGAACTTACACAACTGCCACTGCCATCAAACTGGATAATTTTGATGACAGTACAGTGTGATTTTTAAACTTTATCTATGTTTTCCTGCAGTTTTGTTTTGGTTGGGTTTGTCTTTTTTTTTTTTTGGGGGTGGGGGTTGGGTTGGTTTGTTGTTTGTTTTGTATGTTGTTGGGTTGTTTTTTTTTTTTTCCTAAAACATTAAAAAGTGAGCTTGGGTCTTCCAAGGTTTCACTGCAGCCTATACTGAAAGTCCCAGATACTGTATATTACAAGAATGCTGTTCCTTTTCTTTGAAGCTTTAATTAGCTTTGAATATAAATCGTGTTAGATGCAGCATGAATAGTTTTTACCATCCTACAAGCAGCAAGAGCCAGCCTGCAGCTTGTGAACTGTTTCAACACAGGGCTATGGTACATACCTGAGAATGGGGATGTCCTATAGCACACAGAGACAACAGAGTCATCTATTGTGGTAGAAATCAACAAATCAAGTGGAGCTGCTGAGACTGACCAATGGGATGACCCAGACACCCCTCCCCTTACACAGAAGCTCCACATCCAGCCCCACCTCATTCACCTTCTGAATGTCTACAACAGGAGATTCCTCTGCTCTGGGCTTTCCAAACATGTGGCAAAGATTTTGGCATGCAGGGAAGCGTCAGGAAGAACATAACAGAAAGGATTTGCTAGGATTTTAATAACTCATGTTAATCGTAAGCAACGGAAGTAAAAAGTCAATTAAACTTTTCTTTTTCCTTGAAATAAAATAACCTCCTTTTCAGCCTTTCTTTCTATGTAATAAAACAAAAGTCAATGGCAATCTTTCCTCTGAAGATTGCCTTTGAGGAAAGTATAGTCTTCTTCCACTTCAAACCAATTTGAGCAATCCATACATTAGTTTCAGTAACACAAGATGACAACCAGCTAATAGAAAAGATAGGGGAAAAATAAATCCCTGACCTCACCACCTTTTTCTTGCAGATTCCTTTTTACCAATAAGACACTTAGAATGAAAAACATAATTCCTACCAAAGCAGAAGAATTATCCTCTCTGTATCTTGAGCTTCCAGAAGATATTTAGAAAAGCTGTTCTGTCATTCTGCAGGCTGGAGAGTTTATTGTAAAATAAATGCAGTCACTCACATGCAGAACATGTGATTCCTTTGGAACATACTTAATGAGTTCTGCAAAATGAACTCTACTTGTGTTTATAGTTGTAAACATTTACAACTCAGTCAAAGGAAAACCAATATTCCACAGAAAATTCAACTCTGAGCTCTAGTGAGAGCTATTGGATTAGGAGGTTACCACTTGCTCTCAGCTATTTTGACTGTAGCCCATCAGGCATTCTTAAAGTCTGTATTTCACTAACTTTTACAATAGCAAAGGCATGCTTCCCACACAGGTATTTTTCTAGTCTAAAAAAATGTGCCTGAAAATTTTAGGCAGACATGCTCATTCCTAGTGAAATTAATGTGTCCAAATACTAGGTCTGGATCAAATAAGTTCAGCCTAATGATTCCTTTTTATGCATTAAAACCAGCAACAACAACAAAAACATTTTCAATTGCTTACAAGAACTTCCTTACTTCCAAGTCATGAAGGAGTTTAAAGACCCATTAGGTCCTGTAAAAGAGTACTGCTTTCCTTATACATGAAAAACATTCTGCATCAAAAGTATCTGTTTGCTTCATAATGCATAGAAAGAGGGTTTGAATATTTTAGCTACTTCCCCTCACTACAGCTGCCTTCTTTTCTTAATGATTTACATTCAAGTTTTATCAATATATAGCCCTTGTTGGAAAATTTCAACCAAACCTTAGACAAAAAGTGGTTTACATTCAGACTGTTTAAATCTAACTCAAATGCCTGAGAAATACTTGGAAGAAAAATTACCTTGATTAATTTTCCCACTCAGTCAATTCTCTTCAGTTAGAGGTGAGATATTTTAGACACCATCTCAATCTTTTGAGATACCTTACAAAAACTAAAGGCTAAATTGGATATTCCCTATACTTTTCAACTTAAATCTGAAACCTGAACTTCAAGTTTCTACTATACACAATAATGAGTTTACAAAACATCCATGAGCCTTTTTTCTTCCTTAGGGATGACTGCAGTAAAGCTTTTTACATAGTTATCAGCAGACTTTTCTTCTCCTAACACATAATTCTTCTTTACCTTTTGACCACAACAAAAATACTTACCTCTGAGATGCAAATTAACTTTGGAGTGCAATCCCAGGAGCGTGTAGTACAGTCACAACACGAGGCACTGACTCCCCTGACTGAATTTTCAGCTCATGGGCACCTTTACTGTTTCATCTCCGCAGGCAGAATTTTACTGTCCTATTTTAATCCAGTCAATTCAGCCACGTGATCTGGGAAGCTGTATCATGCAGTGTTTTCTAAATTCTTTTACCTCTACAAACTAAAAGGAGTGACCACTGAGTTTCAAAAGTGTCAGTTCCTATAAGAATTACTGAGTTACTTCATATTTGCAGAGAATGGACATTTTCTCTCCCCTTTTTTATCTCAGTTCCTCTACCTGTTACAATAAGGAATAAACATATCACTTGGTAAAATATATTTTAAATCAGTAATTAACAGAGCTGCACAGATTTAAGATTTTGCATTAGTTATTTCCTCTCCAAACTCCCTCTCACTCCGTTTCCCTCTTATTAAGAAAATGGATGTTTTATCAGGCTTTTCTCTTCATTAGTAATAATAATCCAATCTCCACCTTGTTTTTCTTATATCTCACACTGTTCTCCTTTCCATTCCTCTAGGTCTTTCCTTCCTTGTGTCCCTTTGATCCCCTCTCTTCCTCCTCTCCTTTTTCAGAGACTTTCACATACACAAGAGATGAGGATTCATCACAAAGCAGTGCAGTTCATTGAGCACATGTAGCTGCAAGGATATTTCTTGGAACAAACAAGAGAATTGTTTACACTACCTCTGCCCTTCTCTAAATCTCTCCCACAGCTCTCATCTCCTGCTTTCATCACCCTCCTTCCTATCATCTGTTCTTTCTTATCCTGTTTTCTTGGTCTCTCTTTCCCTCTGCCCACCTGTTCTCTATCGTGTCTTCAGTGCTCTCTCTCTCCTCTGCTTGGCTGAACAAGAACTGCCTCTTCTTGTTAAAGCAAATCAGCCTCTCCATATCTTTTATACAAGGCAAGTTTTTTAGATGGCAGAGACAAAAATTCCTGATTTCAGCCTACTGGATGCTGCCTTGCAGAACTGCCTAAACACTGAGAGATTGTTTCACAAAACAAACATGGTGCAAGAACACGAACACAAAGATAAAATGCATGCAATACATAAACAAGGAGTTTATTCCCAGGCAAAATATTTATTCTTTGAAACTGACACTTCTGAGGTAGCTGGTAGAAATATTCATTAATGGTCCTTCATAAGAGGGTTTGCTGTCCCACTAGAAACAATACTAATACATTTTTACAGCTCATGAGATAGTGATCAAGCATCAAATGGAAAGACATATGCTCAGGATTTCCATTTCATATTTCCAGGACTAGGGTAAGTATACTGGAGAGCACAGGTTGGGGTTGTTTTTTTTCTCCACAGGAAACTTTGCTAAGTTTTTGCATTATATAAAATCTGATCTTACCTTCTAGTGAGGTGACTAGATGAAAGAAGCAGACCATCCATAGCCAACCCATTCCCACCACTCTTCTTGCACTGATGACAGCATTAGAATCCATGAAGATTCTCTGTAGATACCACCATCTCCAAAAACCACACAACACTCCCTTAAAATGGTCAGAGACTTCTTGGAGTGTTTTAGTATCTTCCCAAATCAAAGCACAGGTGCCTTCACACAGAAATACTGGTTAAAAAAACAAAAAACAAACAACAAAACAGAATGTGGAAACAGAAGTCAGGTCACAATAATACAGAACTGGCAGGTTTTATATACCCACTCCATAATTTCCTACTTCTAAAGTACAGGTGAAAAAGACACAGTATTTACCATATGGATCTCAAGCTTTCAGTCCCAGTTGTTTTGTCTACTGACAGTACATGCAGATTTTGAGACACCGACAGAATCAGTGATCGGATCAGATCAGATCAATTTTCATCTGTTCCACAATATAGGCTGTACTCTTACTGAAGTTCTGACCCTTTACAGCTTTGGCAATGTCTCTTGGAAAGTCTCCATTCCATTTCCCCTGTGTACTTTCCAAATGCTGTCTCTTGTAATTTACACTTTACCTTTTCAGGAGTGGGCAGGGCAGTAGCCATGACAGAAGAGTTTTCACCACTTATGACAATACAAATCTGCACTGATGACAAATTTGTAAGTGCATTTCAGATACAGGCCTTTTTTCCTTTTAAGTATATGACTGTACAACACTATTGAAGCTGGACAGTATTTTTCCCATTAATATGTGGCAGGTGAGGAAGGAAACATTGTGATATTTCAGGTCAAATAGGGAGCCTGTGTTACAGCCCAAAGGACCCAAGTCCAAATTTACTATCCAATGCAAAGAAAACCAAACCAGACTCCACCACCACCATTAAGAACCTGACATAAAGACCTAGCTCATGGTCACAAAGCAGCATGTAGCTTAATCCAGTGCTGCATTAGATCAATCCATCACAGCAATTTTCCTAAGTAAGGCATTTCTGGCTCCATCTGCCCTATTCTCAGCCTGCCAGAGAAATAGCATCGTAATATGTAGGTTACATGCAAAAAGCCAGTATGCTTTCTTTCTTTAGGTGCTCTTTGTGCAGAGTATTGAAAACACTTCAATGTCTTCAGTGAGACAGTGAAGCGTAGCTAAGGAGAAAGAAAAGTGTCTCAGGCAATATAGAGAAATGGCTCAATAACTTGGCTGAAATAGGGGAGAGAAGAGTTGTAATTAAAAGGGGAAGCCTCGCTGCAATTATATGAAAACCCAGAGATGGGGCATTTGAGCAAGTATGGCCTAGTAGAGAAAATAAGCAGTTTGGGGAGTCCAAGAAAAGGCAATGGAATACAGCTTGATTTGGATAAGGATGGGATAGTTCTCTTACACCACCCCTAATGGGAACCTAGAGCACCAAACACAGACAAAAACAAAGGTACCCTGGACATCACAAAAACACAGGGAATCCAAAGGTACCTCAGAAAGAAGCAAAAAACTTAGATTCATGATTAATGGGGAAAGAAAGAAAATAAAATCACCTAAGTCTATCTGAGAAAGAAAATCAGGTCAGTTAAGTATATCTGAGGAAAAATTAAGATTAAATGGAAGGATGTATATAATCCAGGTAGTCCATATTACTTTATGAAGCATGTATACACCACAGAAGAAAAACACCACTGGATGAAACTGTAAAAAGGAGAATTCCAGGCTGAAAGATCAGAAACCCCTTATTTACAGAATGAACTATCCAAACATATAGCAGTGTTCTCCAGAAACAGGGCTGAAGACTACTGCCCGAGCCACCAAAATCAACATTGGGTACACCAAAGTCAAGCCTGTGTGACTACTCTATGTGGAGATGTAAATACTCAGCATCTGGACTGTCAGTCAATCTATAACACTCTAACATCTAAAAGCCTTTATTTTAGGCCACCCAGCTCCTGAGAGATGGGGACTTCTAATCAATCATTTTGAAGGTAAATAAATGCAGAAAAAGAGGTCAAATAAACTGAAGAAAACTTTGTTTTCAGTTGCTTTCAATACAGAAGGTTTGCAAAAAAGCACACAGTCCAGACTTTCTCAATGTCACATAACTTAGGAGTGGCAGAGCAGGAAACAGAACCCAAATATGCTCTGACTGCTGGGTCTCAGGCCAAAGTCTTCAAATTACCAGGTAATATGTAAGGAGGAAACCAATTTGCTACCACAAAACATACAGAACTAAAAAACCCACGCCGTCAAGAAGCAGACACAAAATAGTTTCTGGCTCCAAGAAATCCAGTTTTCTCCCTCCCTCCCTACCTGCACATCTCTCTTACAATATCTATTCACTTTACTTGGTAGACTCTGTATCCCAGCAGTGTTGCATTGCTCTTCATGAGGCATTATGCAGCCTTTGTCTGGATTATAGGGGAAAGTTATTTTTCCCCTGAAATGAATTGTGGCTAAATAAAAAAGCTGGGTTTGATTTAGCAGTTAAAAGAGGTAAATCTAACTTTTCTTTTAATTATTATTACTCTGCCCCTTCCACACCTCAATGAAAAATGCTTACTCCACAATGAAGGATAGAGAAGAACATTATGGAAGTATTTAAGGGAGAGTAGGAGGGAAGCACTAGCCTCTCTGAATTAAAGAGTACCAAGCCCCTAAATTGCTAACCACTGCCCTGCCCTTCCCTCCAGCACTTGATGTGTGCAGATTTTGACTACATCCAAAGACACTCATCTTTCATTCTTCAGTTCTACTATTTCTTCCCTACATTAAATTACTTAAATAGAAACCTCAAACCATCCCAACTTTTAAACCACCCTCTTCTCTTGTCCACACAAGCACCTTTCCACGGCCTTCTCATCTTGTTACTTCATCCAAAACTGCTTTCAGACAGATTATCTCTCCTTGCTACAGAATCTACCATCTTCTATTGTCCCCCAAGTCCAAGTGCAAAGTAATGCACCTTCCCTGCACAGGATTCTTCAACAAACTTCCTTAAATACCCCTTTCTCATTCTTTCTCTATTCCAGCTACATAGAACTTGCCACCCATGTACCAGCTGTCAATCCTTCTTATGCTAACCCTTCCAAAAAGGACTTTTGGGCTTATACTTCCTTGGCTAGTGGAATGATCTCTAACTCCTTGGAAGCCCTGAAAATCATAATGTACCTGAAAAACATGACAGTTCCTGAAGATCCAAATGTCTTTTAATGATTCAACCCTATAAAACGATGACAATCCCCAGCAGTCAGAAAAGACCAGTTGCCTTTGCTTTAGTACCAAGCTCCAAGAGATGGGAGATGGAAGTTTCCGGGTTATCTGCTTATTCACCAATGCTATCGTGACTGTTGACTTTGGCACCACCACTGCGGCATGTGGATTACCAAACTTTCATTATGTTCAAGATCCCAATAAAAGATATGAATACAATCGCCAGTATTGTCAAGAATCCTGGTTTCTTAGATGAACAACCAGCGAGGGGGAAGAGTTCTTTGGGAAGTTTGTCCAGGAGAATGGAGATTCCTCAGCATCTTTGGGCATCTGTTTCAGCGCTGAACCACTACTGGGGATTTTTTTTTTCCTTATATATATATAGCCTTAATCTCCCTTCCTCTCTTCTGTTGTATATCTCAACAGAAGAGAGTCAGTTCTTGCCCAACATCTCAAAGCTTCTTCCACACAGACTGCAAACACAAACCATTTCCTCTGGAAAGCCCTGAATGTGAAACACAGTATGCCTGGCTCAACTGGCACTGTTTACAGACTCTTTCTTCTCACCAGACAGAGTCAATGAGTGTAATTTTTCACTTTTTCTAAACTCAGTCTTGAGGTGGGAACACTTTAGAACAGTCTCCAGGCAAATGATACTCAGTGCTACAGGACAGATAGCAATAGTGCTCCTTCCCATATGTACTAGGAAAACCAACACTAGTATAGGTCTGTGCTTGTGTGAGTTCTGCTGCAAAGGGGGCTGCTGTGTGCCCCTCCTGTACCTAATCTGCAGCAAACATTAAGTATTTCATGCAGCCACTATCCCTGCAGCAGTTTCCTTATGCAAATAAAGGATTCCCTCAAAGTTCGAGCACTGTCGGTGATGACACCTGAGGAGCCACAGGGCACTAGTGTTGCTAAACGGGTCGGGCACTGATTCAAAATTCTCTTCCAACAGTGCACGTGTTTTTATTAGGAGGGAAGGAAATTTGCTGCTAGGTTTGTGTAGTCACTTACTTTAGAGTACCCCAATGGCATATGTCCTGAGTCTTGATGGAAGTGGTCATGCACATGGCAAACCTAAGAGGGATTTCCTTAGAACGGACTCCTTTTTTTTTCTTCTGGGATTGCCTGGCACTCTGAGACTGATCAAAACCAGTGACAACCAGATAAACGGTATTAATTATCTGCTGGCCACAGGTTTTGCTGGACCCCTAAGCTTTAAATAAGACCCCTGTCTTTCTAATCCTTTTGATTCCACCCATAAATTTTAGACAGACTTTCGCTGAAGCGTGTTCTAGCTTAGTACACAAAGTGTAGCCCCAGATCAGAAAGCAACGCACATTGACCCTGTTCTCCTCTGATAGATAGCTCCTGCAGAACCTGATATCAACTAGCAGTTAAGCATTCATCTTATCCATGCACCTGTCCAGGTTCTGCAGAAAGAATTCAGGCATGCCTTTAGGATTGAGAAAAGAGCCAGGACTGTTCAGGCAATGCACAAGCCTCCTGGAGAGAAGGTGAAAGTCTGACAGGTTCTTCCTCTCTCTCAATGGAATGTAGCTTTGAGTTCTGTGAAATTAGAGCAAACCAGGGGTAGCAGGAAGAACTACTAGTCCCATAGCCCCCAATTCCTACAGGAGACCTAAGGGCAGTTCAAATATTCTATTCCCTAGAAGCTGACAGGAGCTTGATCCACTGTAGAGGATGCTCCGCCCCACATTACTTTGTAGAAATTCCAACTCTAATATTGGTCCAAGTATCTCATTCCCAGGAGGCATAGAGGCAAATGGAAACAATGGAGCTGTCAACACAATAAAAAAAATTGCCAGTTCTTAATCAAAAGTTCCTGACAGCCTTCCTTATTACAAGAATACTTACGGTGGTTTTGAATGTGCGGTCAAGAGAATAACAATTCTGAGTTCTTTAGTGCAAAACTACATTTCAAAACACAAGAAAGAACACTGAAGCAAATCAACATTCATCTAACCCAAGTTTTATCTGTGTCTCCAATGCCAGGAAGAGGTGCTATTTAGAGACTGTCTGCAAGCCTGGCCTCTATGTGGTCCATTCCCTCACTATTCCTCCAGCATCCACAAATACAAGACTAGGGTTGCTAGAGTGCATCTCAATCCATTCCCTTTAGTATCTATTTATGAATTTATTGAATCCCTGTTTTGAACTTGCCACGGATTTGAAAAGATACCTATCCCCGTGCAACAAAGTGCTTTCATGCATTTTAAATTGTTCTACTAACAGAAGCTGAAATTGTTACAATGTGCCAGAGTTTTACTCTTTCTATTCTTCTCAACTATCCCATGAACTTTTTCAAATCATCTCGTTTCCTCCCATAGGAATAATGCTTCTTCCTCCATTGTTAACTGGCTGCCCTAGGCCTATTTTGCAGTAGAAATCGTATGGGTATAGCTTCCCTTCACTACACTTGATTCAACAGATTTCCCTCATATTTGTCCTACTTCTTCCTCACACAAAGCACCTACATGCAAAATAAATGCACTGCAAAAATACTTCAGGGCAGAGAAAATGCTTTACCTTTGCAGGCCCAGTCTTTCCTCCTCTTGCATGTTTTGCACTATGACTCATAACAGCTTAATATTATCTCACTGAGAAGCAGTAAAAAGATAAATGAGCACAACATCTAGGAGGGTGAATAAGCTACTATTACAATTATTTTTTGCTGCACACCGTTTCATCACATTTAGGCAGAGCACAAAAAGTGGAATTAATACTTCTCATTGATGATAAATAGGGAACCATGATAGTGTTAACACGTCAAGCAAGAGTCCTTCCCCCCTCCTTTCCCCCCCAGTTCCCTGCTACTATAATTGCTCCTTCACCAGAGATGCCCTTGCAGCTACAGTCACGCATCTCACTAGGATAAATCTCACAATGCTGTTCTGAAAAGCTGTCCCTCAATGTCCGTGCAGCACTTAGAGCATGACATAATACTGCCTACCTTCTGTCTGAGACAATAATTACAATAACTGCTATTCATGGAAATCTTTCTACACCCCGAAGAGGAAGTGAATGGGGGGGAGAGCAAAGCATCATTTATCATTATGGTTGTAGTATTATGAAGTTAATATGCTTTTCTTAAAAAAAAAAGAAATCACTTTATAGCAGCACAGAGAAATGTTTAATTAAATATAGAGATCATTTGAACAGCTGCTGTATATCCCTTTATCCTCTGTTACTATTTGAGATTATTTTAAATGACTCCAAAATACTTAAAAAATACCTGAGAGTGGAATTTATAACAGACTTGATAGGGTTTTTTATGGTCTGTTCAGTTTATTAATTTATTTTTAAGAGAAAGGCTCTATGTGGTAATGTATAACTAAGCTTAAAGGAATTCTTCCTCAACAATGTACTTCATAAAAGATTTTCTCTAGTTGGTTTGATCATTTGTTTCTTACAGATTATCTATATAGGGATGTGTCTGTGTCTTCCGGGATTCTTTAAATTAATGATAATCCAGAAGTTAAGTTTGAATGCTCTCCAAAGAAAGGGATTTATTTCCTTGTTTACCATGGAAACACCATGAGTCTTGAAGTTGATCTTCCACGCTCCTGATTATACATTTCCCAGTAGGATCCAAGTTAAGAATTTCCATAACCTTAAAAAGGGAAGAGATACTTATTTCCATGAATTTTTATTAAGCCCCTGAGGCTTGGATAGGGTGCCCAAATTAGAAGCAAAACCACTCAAACAACCTCTACAGTCAGTGGACTGAGCTGTGGCTGGGTGAGGGGAAAAGTGAGCTTACAAAAGTAAGATATGGATAAGCCTAAGAAAAGGGATCTCTTGTAATAATGCTGTTTCCCATTTTAAATTAAGAATGTAGCCTTCAAGAGGAATGTCTGCAACCAAGATCTGTGCACAAACACTGAACACATACAATGGAGGGCAAAAAACCAAACTGAAAATATTTTTCTTAAATTATTCTTTGTGGACAATAGTTTGCAAAACCCTTCAGCTGGAATTAAGATTTTCTGCAGCTGCTGTAAAGAATCTTCACATTTTGCAAAAAGTTACTTACTGGTTTTATCTCTTCATTTTGCTTTTGACTTTACAAGGGTTTTACAGTAAGGAATATTTGGCAAAAGCAGAATATGAATGCAATTCATATTCACAGCATCCCAATTTATGCTGCCCATTAGAAGACAGGCAGCACTGACAGGCAGTTAAGAGATAACATTCCACTTCTATGGGAATTCCCTGCATTTTGAAATTGCCTTTCATAGTTAGGAGGACTAACATTTCAAAACAGGAGCTAACATTTCAAAACAGACTATGAAAAGAACTAACAATATTAAACCATCTTCACTGAAGTACTGCTCCTTATATTAACCTCCCTTCTGGTTTCAAGGAGGTAACTTGGGTTTTCAGAGAATGTGCTTCATGATTTAAGGGTTAATTATAACTACTTTTTTTTTTTTTTCCATTTAAATCAGTTTCACAGCCTTGGGCTGTCACAGAGCTTGGTTCTCAAATTGTTGGCTGAATGCATTTGCAGATAGAGACTACTTTGATTTTTAAAACAATTTCATTATTAGCATTTTTTATCATCATTGTTTTGACTCCTGTTAAGAGAAGCAAGAAAAGACTCTTTATAAAATAACAAGGCAGAAAATCATCAAGGCAAAATCATTTTACTGACTTGTTAATTGCCCTGATCTTGCTGTCCAAACCTACTCCCCTAGTCCCACTCCCTGCAGTTGATTACCAGCTAGCTTCCATCCACTTAGATCCCCATACCTATTGCAAATACCAGTTTTATCGAGTTTGTAATGTTGCCCTAACAGTAATGTAACATATTTCCTGAATGGAAGTGGGAATAAGAAATTATCTCTACAGTGATTTTGCTGACTGCACCAGCAGTCTACACAATACACAAGCTTTAGCTTCAGCATGTAAATTAGCACGTTTGATGTGGAAACCCATGCACAGAAGTAGGAAGCTATTGAGAGAGAAAGAGAATGGCTCAGACAACAGTTCTACCACACAGTCTCCATCCTTTTATGACCACTGTTTGCCAAGATGGGAATTCTGTCCCACCATTAGTTTGAGCCTCATGTTCCCATTAGGCATTAAAACACTTCAAAATAACCCTGTGCTGTACTCATCATACTCCCCAGAACTGCACGCCAATGCTATTGTCTGTCTATAACCTTTCCTGTAGGATGTGTTACTGCACCGTGCAGTGACAAGCAAGTAGGGAGCTACCTTGGTAGCAACCCTGTCAAGGTACAGTAAGAATACAGAGACAGGAACCATGAGACCTAGAACTTAATCTGGGAGAACTTGAAGGTTTTGCTTTCTTCAGTTCCAGTCTCCAAATCCATAATCTTTACCCAGACTCAGTCTCCTTCCCTGATAGTACCTTGGTGTCATTGTTAAAATGACTGAACTGCAGAACAAGAATAGACAATGCAAGGGTCCTGCTCAACTTCAGAAAGATCTGGCTGGTCTTTAACTTGAAGCTTCTTTTACCTTTTGTCAGTTATATATAGATATTTATTTAGAGGAGAATGTTGACAAGTCTATGATAGTTCAAGGCTTAGACCAGGATCACTTGGATCTTGGGAATCAGGTTGTCCAAAACTGTCTCTTGTCTAGGACACAGTTGAGAGAGCAATGAGGCAAAAATGGCAGCTTGAAGAAGAAGGGTGAGATCAAGGCTGCAAAGAAGAGAGAGATGACCTGAAAGGGGTATAATAATCATTTGAGCTCAGTGAAGCACCACAGGGAGCCAATGTGTAGAGAAAGCGGGTTAGAGAGCCCCACCAAAAATTTGAACTTGCCACTGGCAAAGCCTGCAGAGCAGCCAATTCCATTCTCAGGTCCTTCCCTCCCCCTCCATCCTGCATTTCCAGTTCGTTGTTTCCACCCTCAGGAAATAAGAACATTATGTGCTACTAATACTTAAACAGAACAGAAAAAGTCTTAGGAGGAAAAGCAAAGGCCAAGCGGGTTACAGTAGAAATATATTTCAGGCTCACAGATTCTGTTTCTAATGCATGTTTGTATTATTTTTTTTGTGCCAGAGGTGAAAGCAAGAACATACAAATCTCAGAGCTCCTCCTGCCTCCTCTGTGTCTCAAAGGCCTATTTATATTGCAGTGTGGATGCTGGGGCTCACTGCTCTTGCTACAGCCATGTCCAACTTTAAGCCAAAGGATTACACCTAAAATGGAGCAAATGACAACACACCATTTCCTTTCCTTGGATACCAACCAGTCTTAGTTGTAACCCAGCAGTTCCAAGATGCATTTTCTGTAAGGAAGGTAGTCCCTCCCCCAGTTGCTGGTGAGATGGTAATAATAGAAACTAAAAGGGGGGGATGGGCATCTTTATTTAGACAACATCTGGCCTACAGTCCCCAGTCAACTGAAGAATTTTTGTTTGTGTATTCCTCTGAGCTTTCCTAGTTATATTTTTTAATGACATAAGCAGTAGGGCTTCAATAAACCTACAAATTACTTAGCCCCTTGCTGGAAGAAAACATACCTTAATACTGAGCCTGAAATCAGCTATTTTGGGCAATTTGAACTAACCCTTTTACTTTAGCCACATTGCCTAGGATCCTGTGAATAGTCTCGCAGGTACCATAGATACTCCAGAGCAAACATTTTTCAGTCATCATTAAGCGAGTTCTTTTCAATAGCATGTCAAAAATTCCCTGTAGTCTCCTAATCACTTCTGCTGCTCTTCATTTATCTCCCAGTTCATCGGTGCCATGCCAGAGCAGTTCACGCAGTCAAATGCAAATAGCCCGTGTGCATTTGCATTAGTGCCATAAAGTCAGGGATTGTCCAATTTCAACACCACAGGTTCAGAGGCAGAAGAGAAAATACAGCAGAAAAAACTGGGGTTGATCTTCTATGACCCTGAGGGGGAAAAAAAAAACAAAACCAAAACCAAACCCAAAAGTTTTCTTCCAAAAGAATAATCTAAAACCTAGTTCTAAAAGAACTTTCAGAGGTTTTAAGACAAGCTCCCCCTTCCCACTGAGTTAGCCACATAACTTTTTATAACACTGCTGAACACAGTGGGCTGGTACAGACCATCAGTCAAGCGAAGCAAGAGGGGTAGAACAATTCAGTGAGATGATACTTTCTTTCCATTAGAGTTGCCCAGTAGGTGTTACTTTACCAGAGGGAGTAAAACTTGCTTTAGCTTCATTCTTTCAAATAATTGAATGGTTTTTTTACTGTTCCCAAACATTCATTTGTTTCCTTTGCACCCTGTCACCGCACACACTTTTCTGGGGGTAACTCATTAGAAAGAAGCAATAGAACCTATTTAGGAAACAATTTTTTTTAAGTCACTCTCTTCAGGTAACAGGGATGTAGTCACTGATTTAGTTTCCTTACTTGCAGGAACCTGTGTCTCTCTGAGACCATCCAGAGCCACTTCTAATTTAAGACAGGTAAAATTATCCACGAGAAACACGCAATTGTCAACACAATTCTTTCAGTCAGCATTAGGAGGACTTTTGACTGAAACGAGAAGAACAAATCATGCATCATTCCCATTACATTATTTCACCAAATGTCTTTTTAGTGCTCAGCCTGGGCCCCTGAGCAAAAAGGTGCTACAGTAAAGCTCCAAAGGAACACTAATTACTATTCAGCATCTGACTCCACATACGTGTCCCAGCAGAACACAACTTCAAGACCTATACAAACTACAGAAAATTTCCTCTGTCAAACCTCTGTCTACCTGACAGATTTTAACAGACCACTAATTTATACTCAGGTCGGTACAATTCGTTCTCAAAACATGTTGTCCTGCACCTTTACTGTTTTCTAACATGCTTAGATACTTGAGGAGGAGAAGGTCACCAAGATCCTCTCTGCCCTAGTAATTTAATGAATGTTCCTCAGCAGAACTATTCTATTCCTGATACCATGAGGATGGCAGTGATAACTGCTGATATGGTGGCCCCTTTATGAACAACACATGCTCCAACTGGTATTAGCAAACTCACTGAAAAGTGAAAATGCCAGTACATATTTTCATTCCCATTGCTTCTGGCACCAACTCAAAGCCTACTGACATTAGCAAGGGAAGGGACCATCTGGGAGACAACTGCAAGCAAGCATCCCAATCCAGCTGTGCTTTCAGCAGCTTCTTCCTGGCTCAAAACCAAGGAGGAGTAATTTCAAACATCTTCCTAGTACAGAAAGCATTTCAAATTCTGCTTGCTGGAATCAAATTGATCCTAGCTGTGCCTGAAACGTGACATTTGGAACTTTGAACGCTTTTATAAAGAGTCCGATTTGAATTTCCTAATTAAAATTATTCAAAGCTTGCCCAGAAATCTCCTCAACAATATCCCTCTTGTGACATCCCATCCTCTTCTTAAAGAATAGTTTGGAAGATAAGAGAGTTTTGCAAAGGAATCCTACTTCCATTTGTAGACATCCTCGGGATCTGGGAGAACCTGTGGTAAGCGTGATGCTAAAGTCCTCCACAGAGGCGTCTGTATCCTACACACTGCCTCTGAAGTGGTCAGCTGGGGCAAATAGATTCGTATCATGTGAGTGTTTTACGGTAAGTGGGAGAGAGATCAGGTCATTTAGGGAGCTTTGAAAACTTTACAGCAACTTTGAGGAACACTGGTATGCTAAAACAGAAATAAGGTACAAAGAGTCAGTAGTCCTCAGTCTCTAGCTTCTAGGGTTTAATTACATGATTTAGACACACTGGATGTTTTCCAGAGACATGGCACAGAGAAAAAATTGCACCTGGAAACTGCAGAATCAGCAGAGGAATCATTTACTTGGCAAGCTTGGGGAGGAAAGAAAAAAAAAAAAGAAAAGCCTGTCTGAAAATGAAGTCATGTATGTTTCAACAGACAGGTCTGGGCTGGCGAGAGTTTCCATCCTAAAGTGAATCAAGACTTTAAAGATCCAGCCTTTATATGTAAGTTTTCAGACTGGATAGGCTGTGTTCTCCTAGTATCCAGCATTTTCTCTACTCCCAGGATAGCAGTTTTTCTCTCCTCTTTAACTGTGCATGTGTACACAGGAGGGAGGGTGTGTGTACACATGAAACATTTGAACAAAAATTTTCTTGACAAGCAAGCCCTGAAGAGCAGAATGCAGAGGGGCCTCTGGAGGCGTGAACAACTGAAATCAGTAACTAGAAGAGCTTGACTTCTGAAGATGTTTCTTTTCTCACAAGTGGTCTCAAGAACAATTTTCAAGTAGCACCTCCACGACAGGAGCATCAGTCTGCTCCAGGGTAACGTCTCAAGACAGTACCTTCCATAGAAAAGTTTGTGCCTGTACCACTATAAAGTACACACTTTTCAATCAGTTATTTTTTGTTTTTCTTTTAAATATCACGTGTATCAATGGTACACTTAAAATAAAACACTCTTCCTGGTGGCAGAGGAATATTTATTGAAAGCACAGCACACGCTTCGGAGAAGAAAGTATTCGTGTAGTTCTTCTCTTTGTTAAGTTTAAAAGTTCTTGTATAAATCAAATGCAAAAAGGGTGACAGACAACATGACACGGCATCTTCTTCCTCAGCAGATTTGCTGCTCACATGCCCGTGTACCGTGGCTAACAGGGGTAGTTAAGGAGTTCTGATCCTTTTTGGGGTCTGTTTATGTCACACTGAAGAGAGAGAGCTAGTTTGCTGCTGTACAACATCTATAGAATTATTAACAAAATCCACCTAAGTTATACTTGTGCATACCCCCTGAAGTCCATGACACTGCATGGTTGCCTAAGAGAGCAAATATGGAGAGAAGAGGGATGTCCAGTCCAAGACTTAACAGGCAGAAGCTAAATTACAAGGTTGCAAAGAGTTGGAAAACTGATGAATTTGTAGTCAGTAGAGGAAAGAGTATGTTAATTGTGCTGCTACAAGATGATATAAAAATTCTGAACAAAACACAATTTTCCTTTTTTTAAGCAGTAAGATATAATACTAATATAATATTAAAGCAGGTTTAAGAAGAAACAGAAGAGAAAATAATGACAAAATCATAGAAGGCTCCTCAGTTTCCTCCTAAAGCTTTAATCAACTTTTCTCTTCATAGAAATGAGTCTTTTACCTTTTTGAGAAAAAAAATATATGTTTATGACAAGAACAGCCGATCTTGAGTATTCTTAACAAATTCTTTTTCACAACAGCAGCCTTTTGGGGTGATATTGCCAACCTTTTTAATGGCCAAGCCACACTATAAAGATCTAGCTTGACCATGCATACCAGTTGCTACCTCTTAGATCTTGTGTTGTTTGTGTGTGCAGTAAACATATGCAATATAGCCACAGAAATGAGAAATAAAAATAAACTGTGCAACCTTAAATGTGCTCTAAAAGTACTTTGAACCCATCTATAGGGACTTGGGGAGAATCTTCTGCTCAGAGGCTTGCTGAGGGATAATGTATGGATAAGAAGAGTGAGTTTTTAGGGGAAGCAGACCTATAGAGGGAAGCATTGCTGAAGCCAGAGGAAAAGCATGCGTAACAGCCCAGGCTTCCAGGGAAGAACAGCTGACCACAAAGCACCTCTATCCTAAAGGAGGCACACAAGGTAAGGGGTGAGAAACTATAGCAATCTCTTACATGATTCTCTGCATATGGCACAGGCATTATCAAAGAGGAGAAGAGGAAGACATCTGCACCTGGGCACAAAGAGGAATATATACAGCAAAGCTTTATAGGCCTAAAGAAGACAAATCTCAATGGACTGAGGGATCCGGTCTCTTGTCAGATACATCTGCTGGCAGCCTATGGGAGCATATTGGAGAATAACCAGCTGTCTCCTTGGAGCCTTTCCCCCAAACAGCATTTACAGTGTCATTGGTCAGCCTCCAAGTCAAACACAAAAGGCAGGGACAGTAGCAGCCTTGGGCAGAAGAAAAGATGGGAGACATCTCTTCTCCAGCCCCCTCCAAAAACAGTGTTCACAACCCAACCTGTTCTTGCCATAGACAAAAGCTTGAAAGAGCTAAGAACCTCAGAACAAAGCAAGGAAACGTGCCTTTCTGCAGGGTTTCAGTGATTAAATTAGAGAGGATACAATCCTACTTCATACATGCTCCAGTGCCCCAAAGTAATGGTATTGCCAAGTATCAAAACACGTGGCCATGCAAACAATTCTGAGCAGCTCAGTGAGAGCACGAGAAAGTCAATTTGGAGAGAACTCAAAAGACAAGAAAAACGTTTAGTGGCTAGAGGGGCACACATACATGTCAAGGAATTAAAAACTGCATGTGTAATTTGGATAAGGGGGCATACATGCAAACAGCAGTAAAGGAAAGGATGCAGTTATCTGCAGCTTGCCAAATCACTAGCAAAATAAACTGAAGCAGTGCAAGGTGTTGAATTTAAGGAATGAACTTCTAGAGAAAAAAAAAAATGGCTTTTTTTTTTTTTTTTCAGCACAAGTATCAGGTAACATCAAAGAAAAAAAATTATTAGATTGTGGATTATCTCTTCGTGCTTCCAAAGGAATCTCAGCATTGGAATTATTTCAAGCTGTCAGTGAAGACCTGAAAGAGTCACTAAATCATGCATTAGTGGCTTGGACAGGTGGATCAGCTGTGACTAAACAAGGGGTGCATCCATGTCAAGTTTCTGTATTTCTGATTAGAATTTACATAACAAGGAAGAAAGGAGTCTCTCTTATTCATCCCAGCTGAGGATGCAGATCTGTCTCTGTAACAAACGTGTGTGGTGGCAGCTACTGTTCCCACTGTCTTGACTTTGTAGTTTCCATTTGCTCTCCCACTCTCCTTCCTCATCCATCTGCATGACTTGATATCACCACTAATAAAGGATAGCCCTTGGGAGATTTGCTTCCCCATCTTTACTCTCTTATTTCTAGAACCTGTGGAAGAGGCAGGTGATATTCACTGTTCTTCCCAACCGAATGAGTGTGGTAATAGCAAGAGAAACTTCAGAGTAAGTGAAATCATCTCGGTGGATCCATGAAAGGCAAATTTAAAATTACCCATCACAACGGCCCCTCCCACACTCAGAGATTTATTTAGTATGAGTAGTAGTAACTTGCATCATCTCCTTGAAAATTAGGTTAACATGGCTTTTTTCTCTGCCACAAGCACTCATACAGCCATCTGTCCCCCACAAGAGCATTCAACAACTTTACCCACAGAGAAGGCCACAAAGCCTGCCTTGTGTCACTCCACGAGGATCAGGAACCTACACCAGCACACATCTACTCCTGCCTTCCTGCTTCAGAGACTTCAAAGGCAGCATTTATCTACGGCTCTTCAAGGGGAAGGAGAGAGAAACACCACGCATAGGAGCAGAGCAAACACACCGTGCATGTGTGGAAGATACCTGCTTTTGTTAGTCATTTCCACGAGCAGAGAGCCCGTGACCCGCTGGCACACAGCGTGTCTCTCCTTGGTCCACAGGCACCACCTGACAGGAGAGGTGCGCTTGGGAGAGAGTGTTTCTGGTCACTCCCGTGTCATCAGCAAAAGAGAAAAACCCCACAGCCTGACGAGTTTTAATCCCTTTTGGAAGTCCTACTGGTTTGTTCTGTCCCCCCACGCCGCGGATGGCAGCGACCCGAGGATATCCTCGACCACGGCTCCCTCCCTCAGCTCCCCGCGGCCGGGCTCAACAATGCCCTTCCCCGCCGACCCGCTCGCCCGCCACAATACCTTCCGCAGGACTCCAGCAACACCCCTTTCACTTCCCAGCATTACTCAAGGAGGTTTCGCAGGTGTCCTTCCCGCTAAAGCCGTGCCGACCGGCCACCTGGTGTCACAAAAGTTGGAAAAAGAACATTTTCACCGTCTGAGTTGCACCATCTCGGTGCGCCAGCGCCAGGTCCCTCTCGCTCTGCACACACTGCCGCTTTGTCCCCCGGCCCCGGGCACAGCCCTCTGCCCTCGATCGATGCCTTCAACAAGTCGGATGCTTGCGAGCAGTCCCGATCCTCGCTCTTGCTCTTCTCTCCAAGCCCTTCTCCGGGAAGCTTTTTTCCTCTCCTCTCCCCACCCGCCCAGGATTCCTCTCCTAAAGGAACCTCTCTTCTCCCGCTTCTCAGGATCTGCCTTGTCCCTTTCTCCGAACTCCTCTCTCTCTCTCTCTCTCGCTTTCTCCTTCCCCTCCCTCTCCTCCTCGCCGTGCCCCTCCTCCTCTCTCCCGCCCCCCCCCCCCCCCCCCCCCCCCTTTCCTTTTCCGGGCCCCCCCCCCCGCCGCCGCGCCCCCGCCGGAAAGGGG
>JANHGN010006354.1:0-12543 GCA_024605025.1 Megaceryle maxima | reverse complement strand
CCCCCACCCCCCTCTCCCCTCCCCCCCCCCCCCCCCCCCCCCCGCCCCCCCCCCCCCCCCCCCCCCCCCCCCCCCCCCCCGACCTGCTTTCCTTTGCAGAGGCCCAGCCTAGCGCAGCAGCACGCGACAGCAAATGGGGGTGGGGGCGATGCGCGATCCCGCACGGAGGCGGCGGCGGCGGCCGCTCCTCGCACTCCCGCGGCGGTCCCCATCCTCTCTCCCACCCCCGGCGCTCCCCCGTCCCCTGCCGCCGCCGCCTCCCCTCTGCTGGCTGCCTCAGCCAGGGCTCGCGGGGACGGAGCGGGGCGCGAAGTCACCCTCCTCTCATAGCCGCTCCGCTGGGCGGGCCACTGGGCGGCACCGGGTTCCGTCCTCGACTGCAGCCTCTGCTGCCCGGGCTCCCTTTCGCTTCCCCCACCCTGCGTCTTGCAGAGGGGGATTTTCCAAGTGGGTGTCCCCTCGCCACAGCGTTAGAGCCGCGGGCCTGGCCTGCGCTTTGTCCGTCCCGTTGTCCTGCGGGGATGCCCAAGTGCGGCCGCAGGTGTGCGTGCCCCTGCGGGGCTCGTGGCAGCAGGTACAGTGTGGCAGTAACGGCACGAACCGCTGATCCTTCGCCAGCCTCTCTTGACAGTGTTGTATGGCGTCTGCTCTTGTTCTGGGGCAATCTAGCTTAAAGTTAGCACATGGGTGCTTACCTGCACTCTGCTTCCAGATGCTCCAGATCATATGTCACAGAGGCTCGGTGCTTCCTTGATTCTAGGTGCTAACAAACATCTCCATCACCAATGGTGTGGGTGAATCAACCGGGGTTCCTCAATTCTCTCAAAAGAGAACCTCAGCTTCCAACGTACAAACAAAGGACTGGAAGCACCTTTCACTGTCATTCCTGTCTCCTGCTAGTGCAAGAACAAGAATCTGCCTACTCGATCAGCAAATGTCCCTGGCTGAACAAGGAGAAAGGCTAGAGGATTAGACATGCTGCATAGCCCTCTGTACCTACCATCCAGTGAGTTACATGCACGAGCGACAGAAAATGGGAGTGCTGCGACCTTACGGTACAAGTGGAGTGTGTCCATTAGGACTGAACAGAAAACATCAGAACTCAGGGGTTTAAAATTCACAAATACTTCTGTGATAACACAGTGCAGACCTTTGGGCTTCTGCTGCCAAAGTAACCCCCTGTGGTTTGATGTGTGAGCTTCACGTTACATGCGATGTGTAGTGACAGTGATTCTCTTTAATATAAAACACTGGTGTGCATACAAAAGCACAGATGCACATTAGGCACACGATAAAATGTATAAACTTCTGCCTAAAAGAAGTACTATCAGCAGAGGGCTAATCTGCACACAGCACAGCCTTTTCTAGCAGTTCTGTATATATGCAGAATAGCACAAATACCTGCCTCTTCCCATACAGCATAGTTTCTTTCTTAATCCTCTCTGTGGGGGTTTCTAGACACCAATTACAACAGACCTCTTGCCTTCCAACTCCCCTCCCTCCCTCTTCCCCTCCCATCTTCACCCCCCGCCTGATTTTAAAGAAAATTGACTTCTGGAGAAATCGCAGGTGCTCAGCTCCTCTTGGAATCTGGTCCTGAGTCAGTCTGGTAGTAAATTTTTGCACATATGTTTTCCTTTCTTCATCGTTTTAGTACTGTGAGGAGCATCTGGCCCCTGGAAAGAAGCAGTGGGACTGTACCATTGCACCAGGGTCGGGAGAGAGGTTAACTAGATGCTTTATTCAATAGCTGCAGAAACACTTCCTCCCCTTTATGGTAATGGAATATTCCCCTCAAAACCTCCTCCTCCTCCTCCTCCTTGTGGAATGAAAGCCAAGCATGAGTGAGCTGCTACTCTGAATGGAGAAGTTTGGGAAAAGTTCTGTGCTAAAGGGAGGCAGGCATGCACATGCCACATCCAAACCCTGTTTGAAATCTCCCTTGGTGGAACGCGAGACAACAGGCAATCCTCTCCTAGGGATTAATTTTAAGACCGGGTTGAAATGTTCTTTTTGGATTTTGCAGTATTTTGCAACGTGTACGTTTATATCTTAAAAAAAATTTTATATTTTCTGAAACCTTCCTCTACTAGGCAGATTATCACATCATACCAGAAAATCTCACCCCTCTCAAAATGTAAACAGTCACAGCCCAGACATTATAGCAATGGAGAGACAAAAGCTCTCCATCCCGGACTGTCAGGGATGGATCAGTTTCTTAGGTCAGTCTTAAAATATGACAAAACCAGCATACCTTACGCAACGGCGTGGAAGCATGAGTGGTCTCCAAAGTGGGGTGCAGGCACCCCAAGGGCTGTGCAAGTCTACCCATTGGAGCGCAGGAAGACTCTATTAGAACTTCATTTGTACCTTTACATAATTTATAAATAAGTAAATATATCTGTACTTTGGGTGCAAGCTAAAGTTTTTTTCCCAATAGGATTACGTTGTCAAAAATGTTTGGAGACCACTGACATGGACAATCATGTGCTCCAAATGGCATAGACAGACATTCATTTTAATGACACAGAAATTCACACAGTAGTGAGTTACAATCCAGACACACAAACAGATCTCATGATATTTAAAGCAAAATAAGAAGGTGCAGTTATTAAAACAATGTTCAGAATAGCAAAGCATAATCATAAATAATCTCCTCACTGTGTGAAACATGTTAGGTCTTGAAGAGAAAAGAGTTAGAATGTGTAAGGCAGACCACACAAACCAAAGAGAAGAAAACAACCCATGAGAGAATAGCCGAGGAGGATAAAAGGGAGGGGTGAGGCTAAGGAAAGGGGAATAGTGTTTCAAAGGAAAAAGAGAAAAAAAGAGGGTAAGAGAGAAAGAGGTGAGAGACAGAAGTAGAGAAAGCAAGATGCACACAGAGTAAATATAAAAGACAGACAAGGAAAGAAAGGGTTGTGAAAAAGAAAGGGAGGAGCTAGGAATAGCAAATAGAATAGCAGGCAGAAGAAAGAGTAAGGAGGGTACTATTTATACATGAAAGAACATGTTTGACAAGCAGTTTTGAAGCAGAACTATTTCAGTGGATAAAATCTTCAAGAAGAATTTTTTTTGTTTGTTTTTTTTCAAGGGCAGATTTATCACTTCAAAAGTCTAAACCAGCACATTTTCCTTCACAGATTTCTGAAAAGTGATCGCACAGATCAGTAACTGAAAAACTTATAATACCCTCTTGGATACCATATATTATGGCCTTGTTTTGTTTGTTGATGTATTTGGCTAAATACAAAGGTATTTTCTCCCAAGTAGAGCACTGCATAGAAAGAGATAAATGAACAGAGTTTAGGGAAGCTCAGAAGTGTAAAAGGACTAAGGGACAGCCCAAGATGGAACGTGAAAGACCAGACCCTGCAGCTTCACAGTCCTTACACTGGCTCTTGGTAGCCAATACTATAAAATCATGCTTTCTTTGTTGTTGTTTATTTTTAAGTCTTTATTACAAAAAAATGAGATTTTCTACAAGCAAGGAGGCTTCTTATGGTTTTCAGTCTTCCCTTGAAATAAGCAGTGTGTTTCTGTTTACAGAGCAGACTTGTTCTCTGCTCTATTCCTTCTTTTACTTCTGCTGAGAGAATTGTTTCCTGAACTTTAATGGAAATAAATCTTAACCAGAGAGGGAGAATAACCCAATATACATTAAATGGATAGGCACCTGTATTTTTAATTACCATTTTTACTAAGTATGTGTATCAGTTGTTATGAAAATTCCCTTCCTTAACTATTATATCAACCAGTACGACAGTGCATGGATTTTATTAATATCTATATTATTTCACATTATACACTGAATTGTCATGGGGTAGTGAAGTTTTACTGAAGGCATTGGTATTGTTCCTGCTTATGTTAAAGAAACTAAAGGAGAGTCCAGTCCTGGAAATAAGGACCTTGCTTCCCAGAAGTTTGCTTTGTCCGTGAAGGATAAAGGATACCCCTGGACAACCACAATGCCAGCGTCCTAGACCACCTCTTTGGACACACAACATCCCCATCCCCACCACCTCCCCAGCATCATCTGGCATCATAGATAACTAACTATAGCAAGACTGACTCCGGGGACAACTGGATCAATAGACAAGCAGCAAGAATGTTGCAAAAATATAGTTGCTTCACAGAGTTTTACTATGATTAATAATGAATAGTGTGGGTGTAGTACCTGAACGTTTGAAGGGCATAAGAATTATGTGTAAAAAACCAATTTGACTGGGACACGTCATGCACATGAATTAATATTTACCCTCATCATTCTATACTTTGCATCCTAACGTCTCCCCAGAGTTGGCACAGGCCAATTGCAAATTCTCCTGACAGTCTCAAAGGGGAAGAAACTGCTGCACTTGTACCCATTCAGTGGAGCTACAATTTAAATGTCTGTTTAGCTATCCGTTTTCTAGCAGTCTGCTTATACAATCCAAGTGTTTTGACACACTTAGCACACAGGTTGACTGCTGGTGTTCATAATGCTAACACCCAAAAGGAAAACCAGTCTTTTATGCTGTGGATCAGGATTTAGGTAACATGTAAAAGAAGTAGCTGCCTGTGAATCCACAACTGGTTTTACAAAAAGCCTAGTTCCATGCTGGGCCTGGACACTTTGGGTATATTTAGTCAATTCTGCATAGACCTGCAATCCAGCTGGGTACATTCAATACTGGCTGCTAGCTTTTTACCTGAATGCCCTTGTAGATTAATTTGAAGCTTAGTGGGATATGAGACACTACAGAGTCAAAGGGAGTGAAAATAAAATTTGTGAGCCCTGCAGCCGTGGAATGGCAATGTGCAGCCGTAAATAAGAGATGTATATTTCTCTTGTGCATGTTGTTACTCAAGTCCTGTGAACTCCCTAGAAAGTATGAATGTTTAAGTATATATCTTATAAAGGTATATATCTTATAAAGGTATATATCTTCTACAATCTTCTCTGTATTCTATCAAACACCTGAGACTAGACTTTTCTATCTGCTGATCTCCATCCTGATCCATGTAGGAAAACAAGGACACTAAGATACTGGAGTTGAAAGGCAAAACAGTGACTCTCAAAAGCTGGAAGGGAATGGAGCTGAGATTCTGGAGGAGATTGTAAGGTACTAATGGACTGTTTCTCTTTGCCTCCTACACTGGGCATCTTGCACCACCCTGTGTCAAAGTCCAGGGTCTCTGAGCCTGCTCAAGGTTATAGTAAGTTTATAACAGTAAGGAATTATATAAATGACTGCAGTTTCTGTTTAGCTCTTGGCTGAAAAATGAGTAGGAAAGGATCAGAATTAAATTATTTTCTTCCTGAGAGGAAAAGAATGTGGGAAGTGTTAAACAATTAATTTTGTTTAGCATGAAACACTTCATTTAACTTCCTTATTTCAGGAGTTCTTCAGAGAAGGAAATGAATAGTTAGATACATAAAGCTGCTGGCAGAAGAACTGTTTCATGAACAGAACGAGCCTGTAGCCTGGCAATCCCTGCGTCCCATTCTGTAGGCTGGGTGCCAGTTTCTTCCCCAGGGAATGCTTAATTACTTGTAGGACATGGAAACATCTCAACAGGAAACATGAATTTCTCCCTTCACTTATTCCATCTCCCATACACAGACTGTCATGCTCAGGAAACTCAGATGCTATCATATTTGTAGAAAAGAGTTGAAAATCACCATAGTGTAAAATGGATATACTATATATAATACTGCTTCTGAGGCTGTGGTCCCACAGACATTTCAACGCCACAAAAATATGAGTGTCTACTGAGATAGACAACTTTACTCTCACTTTGCTCTGCTCTGAACTGTATGTCCTCATCACCTTCACTTCTCTGGCAGCAAAGATATGTTCAGTGACCTGGATCAAGGAACTGATCTGGTTGAATACTAATGCAGCAAGAATTATATGCAAAATTTTGGAGTGCATGTAGGACACTTTATGGAGCTGTATAAATGCTACAGATGGAAGATGGATGGAAGACAGAGGATGTGCAGGATGGGGAGTAAGAGGCAAGACCAACCCTTTTATCGGTACTTTTAAAGTGGACATATGTCAATCCTCCAGTCCTTTAATACCAAGTATCTCACAATAAGGATGGGTTTTCACTATCCCTTGCTCTTACAGTCTGTGACTGAAACTGTTCCAAATTTCAGTTTTCAACTGGCCAAGAAGTCCAACAGCATCCTGGCTTGTATCAGAAATAGTGCAGCCAGTAGGAGTAGTGAAGTTGATCATTCCCCTGTCCTTGGCACTAGTGAGGCCGCACCTCCAATACAGTTTTGGGCCCTTCACTACAAGACACTGAAGTGCTGGAGCATGTCCAAAGAAGGGCAGTGAAGCTGGGAAGGGTTTAGAGCATGTCTTAGGAGGAACACCTGGGGGACCTGGGATTGTCTGGCCTGGAGAAAAGGAGACTCAGAGGAGACCTTCCCACTCCCTACAACTACCTGAAAAGAGGTTTTTAAAAGATGTGCAGATGTGCTGCTTAGGGAAGTGTTTTAGTGGTGGACTTGGCAGTGTTAGATTTATGGTCTGACACAATAATCTTAAAAGTCTTTTCCAACCTAAACGATTCTATGATTTCCTCATGTCCTATTGCTAGTCACCAGAGAGAGAACAGCACCTCCTCCTCCACTGCATCCCTTGAGGTAGTTGTAGACTGTCATGAGGTCACCCCTCAGCCTTCTCTTCTCTATGCTGAGCAGACCAAGTGACTGCTTGCTCTTGAGACCTCTTGCCCACAAAAGCACACAGTACTCAAGGTGGAGCTACACCCGTGCAGCGTAGCATGGGACAGTTGCCTCCCTCAGTAAGACAACTATCCTGTGCTTGATGCACTCCAGGACATGGTTGGCCCTTTGGGGTGCTAGGAGATATCGTTGACTCATATTCAACTTGCCATCAACCCAAACCCTGAGATCTCTTTCCACAAGGCTGCCTCTTGTCCCCCAGTTTTTAAGTATTAGACTCCAGAAAGAACTAAGATTTGTGAAAAAGATAGGAAAAAAGAACTGAAGAAGAACCTGGAGAAGGGAGTGTACTTTTGAACTGGATCTCAAGAGAATAGGGAGCAAAAGGAGATGCTTGAGAATGAGTAATAAAATGTTCCTTGTGCTGAAATCTGCACATAGCAGTTGGGAGGCTAAAGATAATATGTTGAGGATCTTGCATTTCTCTAGTTCTTTCAAGAGAGCACGGAATTCTAGTTCACTGTAGGTGTAAAATCACATAGAGCATGCAACTGAGGTGTGTCTCTTTCAAACACCACTTCGTTTCTGCAATTAAACATTGCCACCAGGTGGACAGAAGTGGCATGGTTACCTAGCAGAACATGCTGCTCAATATCCAAGCATCCCAAAGCACCACAAACCTGTAGGTAGGCATACTGGCCTCCACTCAACTCCAGCTGATGTTTCATATGAGTACCATTTAGTAGGAGAGGTGTCAGAGCACTGTGTATAAGACTTATAGAAATTCCATGGAAAAAACAAAGCTTGGGAAAGTGTTAACACTGTTTAAAGGTATTTACTAACACTTTGCACAGTTCAGGGTAGGTTTATTTCCTTCAACCAACTGAATGAGTCATGCTTCTGAGAATCATACATAGGTAGATCTCACCTTCATTAGGTTCCAAAGTGCCCAGCAGAAAGAACAATGGGCATGGCTATAATGTTGCCTTTAATGCATTCTTCAGCTTTCATGTTTCCTTCTGAAAATGCCATCGAGCTATTAATAAATGTACTATGTTTAAGTTTCTCTTTACACCTCAACAAAGCAAAAAAAACTCTAATGCTGCTGATACAGAACCATGCACTGCAGCTCACTTCCCACATACAAGGAGTAATGATTTTGACAAGGTGTAATCGTGTGAACAATAAACAGCTGTAGAACAGGAAGCAAAAATGGTGAACTTATTGTTGTGCTTCGCAGTAAGGTTGGCCAGGGCACCCAAATAAATAAGTATATATATTTTATATAATATGATTTGTGCATGCAAAATGTATGGTATAGTTGTTGCATCTTTACAGTTGATTTTATGTCTGCTTGGAGAGGAGGACATATCAGACAGCTTGTCTGTGCACAAAATGCAGATAGAAAAAAGGATACCTGTCCTACAGTAGCTAATGCAGCCTATTTGCCCTGACCTGTTTTCTGGTTTGTCAATCAACAAGATGAACATGGATGTGGTTGAAAGATTTGTCTGTAACTGCAACATTTTGCATCCTGAGTAGGTGTTGGCCGGTTCAGAGAAAAAAAAATAGCTTCACAACTGCAACTTCAGACAAATACAAGATGTTCTCGAGACAAATAGAACCTTGTAGTGAGGTCAAGGACCAAGCTGACACGGTACCTTTGATCTGTTTAACTCTGCAGTGGAACAACTTAGCAATGGTCTTGAGAGTCTAAGCACAAGTTCCAGAACAAGAGAAACCATCTTTAGGGAATGGGCCTCTGTGGAATATGAATGCTGAAAAAAGCACCGCAGGAAAACCATTCATTTCTGATTTTTCAGGAAAGGTAATAGATGAGGAAGGACCAGGAATAGTAAAAGGAGGGAAAGCAAGAGACAAAGCATGACCAAATAACAAATTCAGAGCAATGAGTTAATGGAGAGTGAAAAAAAAGGAAGGTTTTGTGCAGAAAAGTAAAATCAAGGCAACAGATAGAACATCTGGCTATAAAGTGCCTAATATCTCTTGCTGAGATCAGGACAGGAAAATGCTGACATGGTTGCTGCTGTTCCTCGTTACAGCTGCTGAATATAAGAAGAGAAACTATCTGTCAGGACTAAGATGTGCATGTTCTGTCTTTTTCTGCTTCCTTCTTACAAATGAGCACTCTCAGACCCTCTACTTGCCTCCACGGTTCATTTTTTTGCTCCGGGGTCCAATACTGAGCTCAGGAGAACACCACTTGTCACTCCCCAAATACTAGATTTAATTCCATTCATCACAACTCTCTGGGCCCAGCCATCCAGCCAGCTTTTTACTTAATGAAGAGTATGTCCATCCAAGCCATTAAGCAGCCAGTTTCTCCAGGAGAATGCTGTGGGAAATGGTGTCAAAAGCTTTACTAAAGTCCAGGTAGACAACACCTACAGCCTTTTCCTCATCCACTAGGCAGGTCACCTTGTCATAGGAGATCAGGTTAGTCAAGAAGGACTTGCCTTTCAGAAACCCGTGCTGACTGGGCGTGATCACCTGGTTGTCCTGTATGTGCCTCATGATGGCACTCAAGATGATCCGCTCCGTAGCCTTCTCTGGTATCAAGGTCAGGCTCACAGGCCTGTAGCTCCCCACATCCTCCCTCTGGCCCTTCTTGTAGATGAATGTCACATTTGCTAACCTCAAAAGTTAGGGGTTATAAGTTCTGAAATACGTTTGCCTAGTCTAGGCAAAAGGGGATCGATTGATTGATTGAGCCCTGTTTCTCATGTTTGTTGCATTTCTTTATGAGCTCATGAAATAAAGTTCAAATCTCAGGGTAGGTTGTCCTGTAAATCTGAGACATTCACATAAACTGTGTGAAGAGATTTGATCACTCCTCAGAACACTATTACTCTAATGCTCCTCTATATGCATTCTTTTCTAGATATATTTGACATCTTCCCTCCAGTCAAGGTAAACAAAAGGATAAATGATACATAACCACTTGTTTTAGAGACAAAAGAATGTTGAAGATTTTCAAGTAGAAAAATCAAGGCTGTAAATAACATCTTCACTGGTCTGCACTGTAACAATTGTTTAATATAAATAACTTTGTTTTCTGCTTTTAGAATATCTGAATACAAGTGAACTGTAGTGAATAAAATAGATAAGAAAACATCCTTTAGCCCCACTGATGCTATTAGTTCAACCTAGCTGTTCCTAACTCATGTTATGTAACTGCAGAAAAAGAAGAGTCATTGATTCCAAGTCTCTTATATTTGCATATATGATTTTATTGACTTATATATGATGCCAGATTTATTAATGTTCTAGCTGAAAAGTGGGGGAAAGTTCGTAGAGTTTGATGGAAAGAAAATTAATTTTATTATCATGTATTGCATGTATATCATTGTAAGTACACTGTTATAATTACACTGTTCCCCAAAGTTGTTTTTAGCTTCAACTAAACAGCTTCAAAAGCTTGTAAAGAAAAGATAATAAGGATTGTGGTGTCAACGATACCTGTAAAAGTTAAAGCTATGGAGAAGCCCATGCGTATGTTAGTTATGAAGGTTTATAAATGTTTATTTAAAATCTTTTATCAATGAAAAAGTCAAGGCACTCACGATTTAAACAGAGCAGTAAAGTTCTATGTGTACTTTAGCTTTTTTTGTTGTTGTTCCCTTCTTCTTTGTGAGAGGGGAATTGTCTTAGAATGAGTATAACTAACTGCAAGAGTTCTTTCCTCAGGGTATGATAAAATTATGAAGTAGAATAGGGTTTGTGTATATGGTCGCACAGTGAAAGGCAGCCTGATAAACAGATTATGCTTGTCAAGCTAGAAAAAAATTATTAATGCCACCCAGATTCAGCCCACCTTCCCCTCCATGTTTAACTGTTTGCAGAACCAGCTTCTAGCTCATTTTAGCCAGTATCTAATAAAATCTGAATAATCTGAACAGTGCAAAAGTGGATAATTGTGACAGATAAAAATAGTTCTATTCTCTTTCTTTCAGTAACAAGCACATTTTAAGTGCACTTATCAAATAATACATCTATGTCTGTTAATTAAAAATACCTTCAATATTGTCAGTCTATGCCTCTATCTTGTAGTATCATTAGACAGGAAGATTTCCTCCTCCTCCTGTACGGTCCTGCTGACCTCATAAAATGCAGGCTATGTTTCTCAGTCCTGCTAGTGTGTGGCCTTCACTTTACTGGCTGCCTGACTATATGCTATTTGTATATTGGAAGGAAGAAAACCAAGCATAATTGTTTACAGAGTCAAATGCTTTGGTTTTTATTCTATTTTTGTTTTATTTTTATTCTTTTACCATATGGGTAAGATTAAGAGCAAAGAAATCAATTTTCTTTGGTGGTCATATGCAAGGTTTTGCACAGAGGTGTCAGAAAGCAGCCTCTGCTGTTAAATACATTTATCACCATGTGTAAAAAAAAATGACAGTTTCAGGCTGTTTGTAAGTTTTGGCTAAGTTGCCTTCTTTCCCTAGTTTTGCAGTAAATTGTTGAATAGTTAATGAGCAGTATCTTCTACTCGACAATGCATGGCAGCCAGCATCCTTTAGGATTTACTCGCAGCTGTGCTGTAAGGCAAACTTCTTTACTTACATGAGAATTTAGAGATATGTAGCTTTTGCTTCCACTGCAAAATCTTTTATTAACTCCACTGACTGCAAATGTACTTAGACCCAATAGTTTGAATGTTCTCAAATTAAAGAAACACAGTATGGAAATTGTGGTCCTCAAATTAAAGTATCACGATAAGATAACAGAAGGTAACACAGGGATGGGCTAGCTAATCCCAACAAAAGATGAATCACATCCTGACCACGGGGATGGAAGAGGGGGAAGTAGCATTTCATTAGGGTGATCTAAAGTAATCCAAGTCTAATAACCATGGTAAAAATCACACCACTAGGAGGAGACCTAACACATTAATGTCAGACCGCCTCTGTATAATGTGATACCATAAAACTTGGTCACACAAAGAAACCCTCTAAGACTTGTTTTGAAGCTTTAGAAGGCAGGCATTCTTTATTGCAACACTGGATGCACAGGAAATAGTTCTTCCTAACATGCCTACCATATGGGATTCTCTGTGCTGTAGTTATACACAAAATGAGCAAAATTAGTAATTCACTGAATCCACCCTCTTTAGAGTGATTGGTTAGTAATTCAAGTACTGCACATGCTTTAAGGGCCAGTTTGTTCTATTTTGTGCTTGCCATATTGGAGGAGGCCTGTGGTTTAATACCTCATACTGTGTGTGTTTGAAAGAGCAGAAGCTGGGATTTGTAAGACAAGGTTATGTAATTTATCAGATGAGATGAGTGGGTGGGGGAATCTGAGATTTTCTTGTGTTTAAACATTTACAAGATGACAAAAGGTAGTCATCTACTTTATATCTATCTAATCAACTATCTGTCTAATGACAGGAAAAATTAACAGTTGCTTTGTTGTCTGGAGATGAACAAAACTACAGTCTGGTCACAACTGTGAAGCTTGGCAGATCCAGATGCAAAAGGATTGTGTAAAGGCACAGAAAACACATTTGAAATGTGTTTTAGAAATGATGAGTTTTACTTGAGTGGGAAGAGGAAAAGTAAGAAGAAAAGTGGGGAGAAAGGAAATCATCTGTAGGGGTGTTGTATGAAAATTGTAGAGCACATTAGGGGTACGTGTACAGATGTCATTACAAGTGGCAGGGAGAGATAGAAAGTCTGAAATGGTATTTGGTTCAACTGATCTGTAGCTTTTACCCGAGTGAAAGGAGGCAACTTTTTTGAGATTAGTGGTGTTTCCCATAACATCCTCATAGAAAAACTCAAGAAATGTGACATAGCCAACTGGTCTGCAAGGTGGATTGAAAACTGGCTCAACAA
>JANHGN010006353.1:0-13078 GCA_024605025.1 Megaceryle maxima | reverse complement strand
GGCGGGAGGGCAGAGCGGGGCCACTCAAAGGGTGTCCCCAGTGAAAGGAGGGCACCCCTGTGACCTCCCGTGTGGTGGGGGGGGGAAGAGGGGTGGGCGACAGCCAGCCAGTGTCCCCGCGGGTATTTATAGACAGGGCGACACAAGGGGGACGAGCGGTCCTAGCCTGGTGGTCCCCGGGGGGCTGGGGAAACCTCGTCCCTCCACAGTCCCCTGGGCTGGAAGGGGGTCCCCGAGGTGGTGGGGAGGGGGTTGCGGGTGTCAGGGCTGAGGGTGAGGGGTGCACGGCAGCCAGACGGGCTCGCTGCCTGTTTGCCTTCAACTCCGCGGTGCTCGCAGGCAGCCGTCCCTGGTGAAATGTTGCCATTTGCTGTTGCTCGGAGTAATCCCTTTATATGAATTTTTGGGCTGGTTTTCGTGTCAAACACAGCAAAGAGTTTCGGGCGCATCGGGGAGCGCTGGGGTTTGCGTGTGGCTGGCTGGAGGCAGTGTTGGGGGGGCTCTGCTTGTCTAGGCACCCCAATGAGGCTGAGTCCCCCCTCCTCAACTGGGGACAAAGGCAGGGGAGCGAGGGACTGGGTTTCCCCACCAAAGCTGTGCTCGGGGGTCTGCCGTGGGGTGCTGGGGCTCTGCACACCCCCCCCCCCCCGGGGTTTTGCACATCCCCCCTGCCCTGGGTCGCTGTGGTTTTTCTCTGGCGTCCGACTTTGCCAGGTGGGCAAACGTCCCTGGCGCTGCCATCTCTGCCAGCTCCGTGCTGCCTGCCCTGGCAGTGAGTGACGTGACCCTGGGGACAGAAAGCGAGAAAAACTGTCCCTGGTTCCTATCAGTCCTCACTGGGAAGCGGCGGCTGGGGAGCAGCGGGGGCATGCAGCAAAGCGTGCCAGCGGGGAAGCAGCCAGGCCCCCACGTCCCTGCCTGCGCTCTGCCTGCCATGGCAGCCACCAGCTGGGCTCTGCACCCCCGACGCAGCTCTGTGGTGTTTGGAGACACAAAACCAGACCCCCTCCCCCGCTCACACAGCCAGTGTGTCCTCTCCGGCTTCTGGGTGGTTTCACCTCCCACAGCTCCCATGGGTGCAGCTGCACCCAGTGAGTCCCTGCTGGGGCCAGAGAGGCCCAACGCCTCCCTCCCAGGGCTGCTGCAGAGGCACATCTGGAGGAGAGGGCAGAGCAGAAACCAAATCTGGGGTGAAAATCCCCCCCAAGGAAACCTGGATCTGTAGCTCCTTCCCATCCTGGCCTTGGTCACATCCCCTGCACTCAGCACGTCTCCAGTGTCCTGCCAGCTCCATAAATCCTGTCCTGCACCAGACCAGCCTGGATCCAGCCTGGATCTGACCCATGGGGCTGGTGTCAGATGGGGAAATGCTCATCACAAGTGGGGAGCACACTCCAGGAGCAGGGCTTTGGGGGAGGGTCCCCTCCTTGTGCCGCCTTCCAGGTGGCAGAGCAATTTGGATAGAAAAGGATTGGAAAGAGGGAACTGGGAAATATTTAGTGGTGGTGATTTGTGCTGTTTGCAGAGCCGGCACCAGCGTCAGCCCTGAGTGGGAGAGGGAAAGGTGCCAGGGTGGGAGTCCCTCACAAAGAGCCACCAAGGGCTGTCACAGGGTGGGATGAAGCAGGACACCTCAGTGTGGCATCGCTAGGGGCACTGGTCTTACTGGGAGGCATCCTCCAGAGTGGGGACTCTGCAGGTGACATTAGGGAGAGCCTCGATGTGCCAGGGAAGGGTCCCCCCCACCCCACCGGGTCCCCATGCTGGGTGCCGCAGCCGTGTGGAGGTTTCTCCCGCGTTTGGATGAAATTCCCCATGAGGCAGGAGCGCAGCGGGGCTCTGGAGCACGCAGGCTGCAGATGCCATTCCTGGGTAATCCAGGGGATTAATTGGGGTCTGGGCTGGGAGGCAGCCTCCAAACGGACCCTCTGCTCTGACCTGGCTCCAGCTCCAGCCTGGAGCCGATGCCAAATGCTGAGGGAGATGCTGCTGGGTGGGGCACAGCCTCCATCGCGTCAGCATCTGCAGCCCTGTGTCGCATCCCAGCCAACCTGTCCCAGAGAGGGTCCTCCCCAGCCCAGTACCCCCAAATCTCCTTGAAAAAAAACCCAAATCAAACCAAATCAAAGCTCTAGGCTGGGTCTCCCCCAGGAGAAGGATGGAAGTGGCTCCATCTGGGCTGGATGACGTGGGCTGGGCAGCACTACCACGCACCCCAGCATGACAGCCAGTCTGGTCCTAGCCCAGCCTAGGTGGCTGCAGCACCAGGAGAGGACAGGGCAGCACCAGTCCCTGCCTCAGTTTCCCCTTTTCTCCACCTGACCCCATTTCTTCTTGAGCACAGGGGCCACACAGCCCAGCAGCGTCTGGATTTCAGCTTCAGCCCGAAGGCACAATTATCCTGTAAAACATTAGGAAAATCATTAGTGTGATGGGCTTCACCAGCTTCCCACGGAGCCAAGCCTCACACTCACTCCTCCTCTCACCCCTCGCCTGACTTCAGTCAAATCCGAGCAAGGGTGGGAAGTCTCCAAGATAACTCAGGTCCCTGATAAGCTCTTGGGGAGGGATGGACGCTGCAGCTCGTCCCTCTGCCTGCAATGCTGGTCCAGGACAGATCACCCGTGAATTAGACAGCAATGAGTCCCCACATGAGAGCAGTGAGATGTTGTTGGCCCACCCCAGCAAAAACTGCCTTTACTGGGGACCCCCTTTTGGGTTCCCTTGTCCCCACAGTCAGCGATTCACATGAAATAGGGGCAATTTTCTCTCTCTGAAGAGCAGGGCAGCACCCAGAGCAGTGTGGCCTGGTGCCAGCCATCCTCCCCCCAGACCTGTCACCGGTGTCCCCAGGAAGCCCATCCCTGCGCAAGCCCCACGGCAGGTGGCATCAAACAGCCATCAAAGAGAGGTGCTGTCCCCCATCCCTGTTGGTGTCTCCCCCCCCTCCTAAGCCTCGTGCTCCCCTGCCTCCCCGCAGACCGCAAGTTTCTCATTGCCAACGCCCAGATGGAGAACTGCGCCATCATCTACTGCAACGACGGCTTCTGCGAGATGTTCGGCTACTCCCGCATGGAGGTGATGCAGCAACCCTGCACCTGCGACTTCCTCACCGGCCCCGACACCACCAAGAGTTCCATCGCTCAGCTCACCCAGGCCCTGCTCGGCTCCGAGGAGTGCAAGCTTGAGATTCTCTACTATCGCAAAGACAGTAAGAGTTGCTTTTTTGGGGTGAGCTGGTGGTGGGAGGTGTTACCTACCCGGGTTTTGGGCTGGTGGAAGCTGGTGGTGGAAGACAAAGGGGGTCTGATGCTACCAGGGCATTGGGTTTGCACCCAGAGCTGGGACTTGGACAAGGGTGAGTCTGTGGTGGGTCTCAGCGGGATGGAGCCATCTCTGCTGTGATGGGGCACTGGGGGCGTTGGGACCGTGAGCGATGGAAGTTGTTGCAGATTATTTTGGTAACGGCTCAGAGCTCCCAGAGCAAGAAGAGGCATCGCTGTGGGATTCCCGTGTCATGATCAAGGATCCTGTGGGAAGCCCACAGAAGAGCTGGGCTGGGACACGTGTCTCCCAGTCTGTGCTCTGAGATGAGACAGAGCCCCCATCTCTGCCAAAAGCGGGTGCAGGTTACGGCCTCGGAGCCGCCTTTCCCGCGAGCAGGATGCGGCTGTGCGTGCACAGATGGAATTACGTTAAGATGAAAATGAAGCTTTGATGGAAAATACTAGTGATTAGTTCTAATACTGCAGGAAGTTAAATAAATATTTAGTGCTTGATGCTGCAGACCAGCAGCGGCCAGGGCTCCCAGGGACAGGGGGAATGCAGATCGAGTGCTCACTATATTAAGTATTTCCTTTTTTCAACCTGTGGAGATTTCCCATCACTTTAGATTGTATTGATGGGGGCTTGGCCTGAGCAAGGGGCTGCACCCTCCTGCTGGGAGCTCCTGGGGCAGCAGCAGGGAGGAGAAACAACTGGAAGCAAAGGGAAGGAGAAGGCAGGAGCCCTGGCTCCCAGCCCAGCACCCTATCTCCAGGGCTGGGACCTGGATGTCCTGGCCTCCCTCCCAGGCCCTATCTCCTGGGCTGGCATCCAGGTGCCAGTGTATCGGCCCCGGGAATTATCCGCTGGCAGCACCTCTGTGTGTTAACCCCCATAGTTAACCTGGCAAGGATGGACCCTGCGCAGTGGCAGGATCAGGCCACTCACCAGCTGCATTTCCCGGATGATTTTCCTCCCATCCCACCAAGGGACCAAGTTGAGGCTCTTCCCAGTAGGGCCAGCCCTGGGTGAAGTGGGGCCAGGGAGTGATGCCAGGGCCCAGCTGCAAGTCCCCCGTCAGTCGCTGTGGTTTGCAGGGGTCTGGCTGGAGCCCAGCACAGCCCGGAAGGCACGAGGAGAAGCGGGCACATGTTGTCCCCCTGCTCCCATCCCAACACCAAAGTGTGGCCACGTCAAGGACAACGTGTGAAGCCCTGTTCCCCTCCCTTGGGATAATTTCCCTGTGTCCATCCCTGGGGATCTCTGAGCTGGGAGCCCAATCCAACGCCATCCTCTTTGCTTTGAAGCATTCCCGCCGGGCTTGCGGGATGCTCGGTGCTCTCCTCAGAGCCCTGCTCTTTCTCTAGGCCACGGGAAACTCTCAGTGCAGCTCTGAGCTGCTTTCTTCTCTTTTTTTTATTTAAAAAAAAAAAAAAAAAAGGAAAGAAAAAAAGCAAGCCCAGAAGCAAACCCTTCATGTCTATTTTTAAAATCCAGCCCCACCAGCAATATGCTTTCCAATTGTTTCCCCCCAGCACTCAGCTTGCGACCGCTCAGCCCATTATAAATGGGTCTTATCGGCAAAGAAAAGGCCTTTGCATTATAGGGAGCTGCTGCTTAATTAGCCGGCGGAGGCTCCGAACCCGCCTGTCCTCCTTTTCATACTGGCAGCACCAATCTCCAGCCTCGACCTGCTGTTTATTACTGCGGTACTCCCGGCTCTGCAGCTCGCGGGGTTGTTTCCTCATTTTTCTGGTTGCCAGAGACAATATTATACCCCAAATAAGCCTGTCGGAGCCATCCCCGGCAGGACCAGGGTGGGATGGATGGAGGGAAGGATGTGGGAAAGGGGACACCCATGGGTGCCTGAGCAGGTGGCTCTGCCCATGCACAAGCAGGATGCGGTACGATGGGGTGATGCATGTCCCTGGGGACAGCCTGGATGCTCGGTCCTCGCCTGAGAACCCATGATGTCATTAGCTAGTTATGAAAGCAGCCATGGGTGCTGATGGTGTTGGAGCCAAAGACCAAGTCCAGCTGGGGGAAGATGCCACAGCAACCCCAAAAAGGCCTCGTACAGAGGACAGAGCCCGGCCACGGCGCGTGTGGGCTCTAATCCCCTGCTCAAAGCCGGGAGATCAGTGAAAAGTTAATTTCCTTACAAGATGCTGCACAGCTGGGGCTGCCCCAGTCAGGGGGGTCATTACCAGATCAGCTCTGGCTGTGGTGAGGAGCAGCCATGGTCACCAGTCCAGGGGACACACTCCCCGTGGTGTCCAGGGATGAGCTGAGTCCCCTCCGGCATCCATGGGGATGAGCACCAAGGGGTTGGCAGGGATGAGCTGAATCCCGACTTGGGTTCCCCCCCCCGCCCCAAGAATGATGTGCTTTGCAGTAAAGCCACCAGCGTGAGTCCCCAGGGTCCCCGGAGAAGGGCTGGTGGCCGCAGGTGGTGGGCACCACGCACGACACTGGCAGGGCCCGAGCAGCAGCAGCTGGCAGTGCCCGATGCTGCTTAATCTGCATGAATGTGATGCTTATGAATATGAAAGGAGAGATGCGGGGCCAAGACAGACAGAGCAGCTGGAGGGGCAGCCACTGCCTGCAGCCCCAGCCCCTCCATCCCCAGTCCCTCTGGTCCCTTCCAGCAAGAGCAGTTTGTGCCAGTCCCCTGGGGCCAGGGATTAGGGACCAGATCAGCCCAGCAAACTCGATACACTGGTGCTGTAAGCTGGGATTTTCCCCACAGGGAGGTCACAGAGCGACTGGGGCACCCGGTGTCACCCAGGACATGTCCCTGCAGCTCCCCATGAGGTGCCTGAGCGGGCAGCTGCGGGGCTGGCAGCCAGGCAGACATGGGTTGTGGGTGTCACTGTGACATGTCCCCTCTGTCCCCAGCCCAGGGCACATCCGTGGCACAGCCATCACCTCTCCAGCAGCTGCTGCCATGAAGCCCTGGCTAAGGCAGGCAGGGATGGATCCGGCCAAGGTTTCTCTGTGCAGCTTTGTAAACAACAGCGTGTGACGTGCCCAGCGGGCTCACTGGAAGCAGGAGTGCAAATCCCACCGGAGCTGCTGGATCCTGGCACCACTGGGGCTTGGGGCTGGTGCTGGCAGCCCCAGAGAGCCTCTGCTGTTGCCCTGTGGGGTGGACAAGGCAGGAAAGAGAGGACCTCCTGGGTGGTGGAGAAGCAGAGAGGCCCGGCCAGCTGACAAAACCCCAACCCCAGCTTGAGCTCTTTGCTTCTAGAAAAACGTGGGGTTTAAGCCAAGCTGGGGCTGTTTGCTTTGGGTTTTTAAGAGTCAGGCTCGCAGAGCCAGACTGTGACCTCGGGAAAGGGACAGGCACCACAGCCCAACTCCAGATGGGGACTTATAAACATCCCTCTTCACAATGACAAACGCTGTGGTCCCAGAGATCCGGTGCTGTGGGGCTGGTCCTGCCACCCTCAGCATGTCTACACTGCAACTCCAGCCACCCCCATTGCCCCGGGTCTGCCCCAGGGACAGTGTGATCAGGGCACAAAGGCAGAAGAGACACATTTTCCATCCTGTGCTGCTCTTTGGATGCGTTGTGCTTGGGTCAGATGTCCCATGAATGGAGGGCCAGGCCCAGAGCATCCCTGGCAACCTCAGGGATACTTCCCAGGAGGCTTTTTCCTAACATCCCTGCCCCAGCAGAGCACCCAATTCCCACCCCAAACCCTCCATCCCCATCCTCACCGGCTGTTGCATCCCCAGTGGGAGGTGGCCCCATGTGCCATGGGGACAGAGGATAGGGCTGGAGAGCCTTGGGAAACACCATCAGCACTGCAGCTTTGGCCGCACAGCCCCACGCTAAGCTGGAATAATTCCTGTGGCCAGTGGGGATTTAGGAAGGGAAGGACCATGGGCTTGGATGCGGCCACTGGCTTCACTTGCAGAGGAGCTTGAGCTGCATTTTGCCAACCCCCTGTATTGATCTGGGACCCCCTTTTAGCTCCTGGGGATCGGGCCGTCCTCCCACCTGCACCCCAAAACATCCTGTCGGGCTTGAAGGCAGGTCGCCCGTGCAGCTCTGTGGTCGCTGGGCACCCTCAGCTGCCCAGTGCTCCTGGTTTTCCCCCTCCACTGCTGCTTCTGAGCAGCCAGCTCCCTGCTAAGCATGGAAATCCCTGCTATTCGTCACCGCACAGGGAACCTCCGTCCCACCACCATTACTTAATAAGGTCATTTCAGCTGCAAGGAGCATTTTTGCCAGTCTGCTGTCACAGCGGGTTTCAGTTTCCTGAAGCCCCATTTGGGTGTGGGGAGAGGGGCTGGTGCAGCCCCCACCATGCACATCCCCTCTCAGCGAAGGAGGTTGCAGACCTGGGTGTGGGAGCTCCTCAGCACCCATTGCTCCCCCCCAGACCCCAAGGGTGACCCATCTCCCACCAGCTCAGCCCCTCCTCCCCATCATTTTCCATCCCAGCTCAAGGATTTTCTTTAGGGCCTCCCAGGAATCTGCACTTCCCTTTGAAGTTTCTACTGCACCCTGACACTGATTTATCCCTGGACGGGAGCAAGGCTCAGCCCTCCCGAGCATCTCCCCGGGTGTGCTGACCAACCCCGCAGCACAGCTCCATCCCCATCCCTGTCCCTGTCCCCTCTGTGCCCTTCCCAGCCCCTCTCCTCCGCTCCGTTATATAATACCACTATAGATTTAGCCACTCTGCCATGAGACCCTGCAGATTAAATCTCCCAGCCAGGGGGGGAGGGAAGGACTCGGTAAGAGCTCCGCGGGCAGATTAATAGCTTGCTTTTTTAATATTCATAACAATACTGGTTTGTGTCCAGTTCTCGGAAACCCCCGTGTCCTGTTGATTAGTTTAATACTGATGATACCGACAAATGCATTAACCACTGGTGGCCGTGGAGGATCAGAGGGCCAGGGAGGGAGGGATGGCCCCTGATGATAACATTTTTAATGTTATTAAGTGCTTGCTTTTATCAAGGTCAGAAGACAAGATGGGTCGGAAAGCGCAAACCTCCGAGCGCTCGGCTTGGGGGAGGTGGGCTGGGCACTGGGGAGATCAAACCCAGCCCAGGGTTTTAGGGAAGGAGCTGTTTTTCACAGCCCGTGCCAATCCATTGTATGGGGTGTGGGAGCCTCCAGAACAGCATCCGTGGTGCATCCCTCCTGCCCAGCCCTTTCCACAGCCTCCGGGCTGGGTTTGGCCCCGGCTGGGTGCAGGGGCAGCCCCACGGCAAGCGCAGGCAGGTTGTGAATGCCTCCAGGACTCCTCCAAGAGATCATTTGGCGGCTGGATAAAATTAGATGGATGGAGACAGATTAGCTGAACAGCTGAAGGGAAGAGATGGGCAGATGGATGGGGACAGTCGATCGAGGAACGAGGATGGGAGCGCAGGGCTGGGGTCCCTCCCGGGGCCAGCTCCTCCCACCAGTGCCACAGCAGGTCTGGGGTGCCCAGTCTAGGGGGGGGAAGGATGGGAAGGTTCAGCAGTCAGCAAAGCCCAGGTTGGCTCACTGAAGGGAAACCGAGTCAGGGCAGAGGGTGTCGGGGGTCTCCCAGTGACAGCCTTTCCACAGAGCTGGGGGTACCCTAAATCACAGCTGCCCAGAGACCCCAAATCCTGCTGGATTGCCCTGTCATTGGTCCAGGTTTAAGGGAACTTGCTGCTCCCGTCCCTGACCTCAATGTTCCATTATTCCCTTGACACCATCTGTGCTATGGGGTGCAGGTCTGAGCCAGGCACTAAGCTCCTGGCATGTGGGGCTGTGCCTGGTGGGGCCACGTTTGGGGTGATTCCGCTCATTTTGGAGGGTCCTACACCCAGTTAACTTCTGGTCAGGCCTGCATTGGTCAGGCAGTTGGACTAGATGATTATTGTAGGTCCCTTCTAACAGAAGAGGTCTACTCTGTTTAATTTCAGAAGGGATCAGGATGGGGACTCACAGCAGCATCAGCCAGGGCTACTCAGGCTCAGCACCTCCCAGATTTGGGGGGATCAAACCAGGCACCAGCTGCCTCCCAAACCTAGCGCCAGCCACCTCCCAGCTGTTCCTTATATCACTCCAACTGGATGTAACTGGGCCCAGTTTTCAGCTGTTCAGCGTCAGCCATGGGATTAACACTTTCCATGCCACATAGAGCCTCTCAGGATCCAGCTTCTGTGAGAACCCCTCAGAGGCTGTTCTTCTCACCACTAGAGAAGCAAAAGTGAATCAGGGGAAGAGATGCATCAGGGCAGAGCACATGAGCCAGGATCAGGCCATGTGGATCAGGATTCCCAGGGCAGGGGGAAAGAATGGACCTGGTGGTTCCCCACACCAATGAACCCTCCTGGGCTGCAGGTCCCAGGGAAGCTGGTGATGCTTTGAAATCACCTGTGGGGTAAAAAACCTCTCATTTTAGAACACATGGAATGTGAAAGTGTCCAGTGCTGTTGGGCATCACACCCAGAGGTGAGTGAGCACACAAGTCCCCAGTGCCAGCAGCAGAGCCGCGGTATCCCGGGGATGACACCGTGGCATCCCACAGAGCGTGTGCCACCGTAATGTCACGCAGGACACCGCTCTCCCTCAGCATCACTGACAGGGCACCGCTCGCCTTTTAGTTCCCTACAAATCCTTGACAAAGGGAGGGAAAAAGGCTCCTTTCTTTCCGTCCCTGCTGGCTCCACAGCGTGCCCGTGCGTCCCTTCAAAACAGCTTTATCTGCTGAAAATCCTCCCTCGTCTCCTCCCCAGCTCACACGTTTAAGTGGATTTCCTCTCCCTGTGGTGAACAACGATGAAATAAAGAAAGGAAGAAATAATCCTGGCTGCCGGGGCCCTTTAAACGGATTTCACCGTATCCATTTCTTTCCCATTCTTGTGCCTCTGTGTGTGTGTGTGTGTCTGTGCATGTCCCTGACGTCACGGCAGATTTTGAAGTTGCCCGATGCCGGCCATCTGCTCCTGATTACGGGAGGCCCTGAGCTCCTTAAAATTATACGCAGAAAGGCCAATATCCCCCCCCTCCCCTGGCCGGAGCTTGGCCATGGCGAGAGCGGGAGAGCCCTGGATCGGGCCGGCAGCACGTCCCTGGGAGGTCCGCTAACCCCTGGTGATCAGAGAGCAGGGAGAGGTGAGATCAGGGATCCACACCTGGCAAAAGCTGCCGTGGGATGAGGTGGCGCTGCTCTGAACCAGCCGGGAAGTGGTACCTGGTTGCTCCATCGTTTCTAGGAGGTGTGGGGTAGGAGCTCTGGGGAGTTCAGGGGGTTTTGCCGGGGGGGATGAGACAGCAGCTGCAGCCTGGGGGCTCCTGGTCCCACCAGTGCCAAAGCAACAGGAGACAGCTCAAGGAAGGGACCCACAGTGCTTCTGGGCAGGGTATTTGAATGCCCCTGTATTCTCCACTTGCTTCTTTGGGAAAAGCCTGCAGGTATTTTTGGGTGCCCCTAATTGCAAACTGGTGCTTGGCTGAGAGCACAAGCAGACCCACAGGGTCAAGCCAGCATACAACAGGCAAATCCATATGGCCTCATGCCTGGTGACCATGGTCAGGGTCCTCCCCGCAGCCCCCCTTGCTCCCAGGACACTGAACCAGTCCTTGTGCCCCTCCATGCCTCAGTTTCCCCATGGCAGGAGTGAGACGAGGCTGTGCCTGACCACTCCATGCCTTTAGGGGCTGTCTTTGGGAGCCATCACACTGATCCCACCATATCCTGCTGCCCAGGGTTGGGATGGGGAACGTGGCTGGGCTCACCCTCATTGCCCACATCCAGGGTACGAGACGGCTGGAGTCAGCCCCTCAAAGCTGCCTGGCGACGGCATGGTGATTAGCTATGGCATGATTACAAGCTGCATGTTTAATGAGGTTAAACCACTACCTGGGACTTTCTGAGCTCTTAATTACCTACTGTTTAATTGCTGCTCTCAAGTACGTTAATATAAATGACTGTCTGGGACAAAAAAAAAAAAAAATGGCAAGATGGGATCTGGGTGAGCTGGGATGCTGCAGAGATACAGTCCTTTCCCAGGGCTCAGATTGGCTTCCAAATCCTCCTCTCCCCATCGGCAGGGATTACACCCATCAAACTGCCTTAAAAAATACTCTTCTGCCAAAAGTGGTTTGTGCTGAGGGGGGTGTGAGCAGGGAGAACCCCCTGTGCAGCACCTGTGAGCCTGTCTCTGCTCGGCAGCCTCCTGTTTCCGCTGCCTGGTGGATGTGGTGCCGGTGAAGAACGAGGAAGGCGTCGTCATCATGTTCATCCTCAACTTCGAGGACCTGGCGCAAGTCATCGCCAAGAGCGGCGGCCGGAGCCTGCACCAGCGCCTGTCGCAGAGCTGGCGTGGAGGTGGGTGTCACCAAGGCTGGTGGGGATGGTGGGAGGGCAGCACAGCATCCTCAGGGCTGTCCCCATCCCGTGATTTTCTCGGGAGCTTGTGAGGGTGAAGGATGCACCCATGGCAGGGAAGAATCCTGCACCATGGGGCTGAGCCCCACAGAGGTGCCCAGTAGCAGAGGGTTGTGTTTCTGTGCAGCTCTGCTGGCTCGGGGACTGATCTGCCCAAACACTGACTGGGTGAAAATAAAAGGCCATTTGACCCGGCTATGCTCCCCGCGCACACCAGCCCGCACACGCCTCCTGCGGACCTGGGGACAGGGGTGGGGACTGATCCCCCCCATGCAGGATGGTGCCTTTTTAAGGAGAGGGTGTCTCGCTGCGAGCGGAGCCATGGAGCCCCCTGTGCACCCCCCGCCTTGCTGCGTCCTTTCTGTACTTAACGCCAGGATCTCTCAATGGCCGGGCAGGAGGTGCTGGTATGAGTCAGGACCTGTCTGCGGGGTCACCAGGAGGGCCAGGAGACATTTGGTGTCACAGGTGGCATGGCTGCGCTGTCGGGACATCACCACAAGCCAATGACACAAGGGTGGTTGCACTGGGATGGCGCTGAGCCTGCCCCAGCGCTGGGCTTTTCCCCGCTGTCCTGGGATCATGTGGGGCTTTTGGAGGCAGAGGAAAATTCACACTCCCTTTTTCTGGGGAAGGCTGGATCAAAGGGAATCTGTGGTGAGGCTCTCAAGGGGATATGGATACCCAGGGATGCAGATGTTAGACCTGAGCATGGAAGGAGAGCTGTAGCTTCTAAATATTCTCCTGCTATATGGCCCATGGTTCCAGTCACCTACACTTTAGTCAGGGAAATAATTCCACATCTATCTTCAGGCAAACACTTCCTGGGGAATTGGGTCGCTATAGGGGGGCTTTGGGCAGGCCTCAGAGTAAAGCTAGAGGAGCAGCCTGGGTCTGTCACCTCATGGAGTGGCACAGTGGGACCAGGACCAGAGCTAGGGCCACATCAGGGACCAACGGGACCCCTTAACACTGCCGGTTGTATTGGTGCGGTCGTATGAGTTTTAACACATCTACACTCGGTGCTTATATACATATATATGTACTTATATACATATACACTTATATACATATACACCTATATACATATTGTGACCTTGGCTGGATGCTGGGTGCCCACCCAGCTGCTCTGTCACCTCTCCCCCTCCTCTCAGCTGGACCGGGGGAAGAAAAGAAGATGAAACTCGTGGGCTAAGACAAAGGCAGTTTAATGGAAAAGCGAAGCAGGGCCGTGCGCGGAAGCAAAAAAAGACATTTATTGTCTGCTTCCCATCGACAGGGGCTGGCTGGCCCTTGTTGGGCAGCAGGGCTCCAAACGCAGAGCGGTTGCTCTGGAGGACAAGCCAATGGCCCCCTCCCCTTGCCCAGCTTTTAGAGCTCAGGTGAGGCCATATGGTCTGGAACAGCCCTTTGGTCAGTCTGGGTCA